>SNQJ01S0032647.1:28171-57441 GCA_010110895.2 Picea sitchensis
CGCATCGTGCGCGTATGCGTGCATGGTACGTTCCTGTTCCGCGCATGTGCACACGCACCAATCTTCTGTCAAGCGCCCTTCAATTTTTTGTTACTTTGTATAGTTTTTGACCTTTCTGGAATGCTATGAAATTAATTCAGTGCCATGAATGACTTCATTACTTGTTTGACGATGCTGAGTTCTTGTCGCCATGTGCGGACGGAATTTCAGTGATAACAAAAAGGCTACAATATTACCTTCTCAAAAGGAATATTTCTTGCATGGCACAAAGACTCTCATATAAGTTATTCCAAGGTAATTGGTGTCTGAGAAAACAACTTGTACATATTAACAATCAAACCAGTCCAATCCTTGCTACATGACACTATCAACTTGAGTGAGCTATGGCATAAAAGACTTTCTCACATTCATTATAGAGCTCTTCCAAATCTAGGGAAAATGATAACAAGTCTACTAGAATTACAAATTCAACATAAAGGTGTTTGAAAAGGTTGTGCCCTTGGAAAAAATGTTAAAGGATCCTTCTCAAGAAGTGACAATAGATCCAAGGAAATATTGAACTTGATACATTCTGATGTATGTGGGCCAATGAATGTTTCATCTTTGAATGGGTACTTATGCTATGTACTCTTCATATATGATCACTCTCGGAAAAATTAGATCTACTTTCTGAAGAACAAGGATGGAGTCCTTGCAAAATTTCAAGAATTCAAAGCTCAGGTTGAGAACCAGACTGGAAGAAAAATCAAAATATTAAGATCAGATAATGGAGGAGAATACACCTCAAAAGAATTCAACAATTTTTGTATTGAAGTAGGGATCGAGAGGGAGTTGACTATGATGAGACTTTTTCTCCAGTAGCCCGATACATCTCCATCTGTTCTATCATTTAACTAGCTACTTCCATGGGTTGGAAGCTACATCAGATGGATGTAAAGACAACTTTTCTCAATGGTGAAATTGAGGAAGAATTTTATATCAAGAAACCAGAAGGATTCATTGTACACAAGGAAATAACTCATGTATGCAGGTTAAATAAAGTCCTATATGGTCTAAAACAAGAACCATGTGCTTGGTACAAGAAAATGGATGGATTTCTGATGAGCTTGGGATTCAAAAAAAGTGTTGTTGATCCAAACTTATTCTATCGCATTGATGGCAACGAGTGTTTGATCTTGGTCCTATATGTGGAAGATATTTTTTCTCACCGGTTCAGAGAGACTCATTGCTAAATGAAAACAAGCATTGACTGCTAAATTTGAAATGAAGGACTTGGGGCTGATGAATTACTTCTTGGGACTAGAAGAATGGAAAAAGACTGATGAGATTTTCCCAAGTCAAGGAAAATATACTATGGAGATTCTGAAAATGTTTGGCATGACACAATACAAATCCATGCCCACTCCAATGGTAATGGATTTGAAGAATATGAGTGATACTAATTCAGGATATGTAGATCCACACTTATACCGACAATTGATTGTATAATTGATGTATTTGGTTAACACCAGACCAGACATTTTCTATGCAGTAAATGTGCTTAGCCAGTTTATGAGCCAACTGAGACAGGCACACTAGAAAGTTTCACATGTATTGAGATACTTACGAGGCACAATTTATTATAGCCTAATATATGCCTCCAACATAGACTTGAGCCTACAACGATATGTCGATGCAGATTGTGCAGCAAGCGTAGTGGATAGAAAAAACACCTCCAGTTGTTGCTTCACTTTAGGGTCTGACATGGTTTCTTGGTGTAGCAGAAAACAAATCTCTATGGCATTGAGTGCTACAGTGGCAGAGTACATTGCATTGAGTGTAGTAGTCCATGAAGCAGTGTGTCTTCACAAACTTCTACTTGACTTGTTCGATCATTAGATGAATCCTACTACTATTCATTGTGATAACTAAAGTTGTGTAAAGCTATTAGAGAACCATGTGTTTCATGATAGATCGAAACACATTGAAATAAAGTATCACTATGTCAGAGACATGGTCCATAGGAATATAGTACACATGCAATATCTTCCTACTCATGAACTTATCACATATATCTTCACCAAACCACTTCCCAAGACAAGTTTGAGTATTTCCGTGAGAGACTTGGCCTTGTGGAGAATGCCTCCCTAGATGAGAGGGAGTGTTGATGATTGAATCTATGTGAGACATCATCTAGGACACAAACCTAAGAGAGATACCCTGAGAGGGGTGTGCGGTTCATATCTGAGACAGAGATGGCCTCCTCATTACATATAGTTGAGAATAACTCCAGATGATTCTCTTGTGTAATGCAGTGAGGAAGGAGATCTACAGAGTTGGACATGCCTCTGGCTGAGCATAAGGTGAACGTTTGAATTCCCATAGAGTTGGGTGCATTTTCATGAGAACAGAAATGAAGATTATGTATTATCCTCCTCTGAGCAGAGATTTGAGATGATGAACTCCATATGACTCTCTTGTGTAATGAAGTGGGAAAAAATATATGTTGAGTGGACATACCTATGGACGAGCATAGGTGAACATGATCCTAGTGGTTGAGCACTAGTGAGATAGATTCTCCTGTGTAATGCAGTGAGCCAGAGATATGGACATCCCTATGGATGTGACCCTAATGGCTGAGCACTAGTGGGTGTATGATATCCCTTGCAATATTGTTCAAGAGTCAGACCTGCCAGTAACCCTAATTGTAATGTAAAGGGTATAGGTCAGCCCCACCTTAATGTAATTGATAATTAATGTAAAACATAACTAATTTGGTTAATATTAATTATATTATGATATAGAAAGGTGATCCCTACTTCAATACAAAAAGGTAATAACCCCATTTAAGAATTTTTCTTAGTATATCTATCCACATCATTCTGACAATATGAAATTTGAGGGTTTACGTTTTATAAAGGTAATGTAGCAATGCAATGCAACCATTTGTTACAGATTTAAATTACTAGTAACATTCAAATAATATCCAATATGAGAATTTAAATCTGATCATGTTTATGTTTAGTTTAGAATTGTAATGATACAAGTTGTCATTTTCAGTCCATCTCCCTTTAACAATGAACAAAGAGTCAACAAGCAGGTTGTTCGAGGGTCTTATGCATCGTACCATTGCTTGACATTATTAGGATGAGAGATGTAATGGAAAATTTCAAAATAAAGTGCAGAAAGGTGTCAATTTTTTTATTTTATTTTTTTCTGTCATAATAGTTACCGACACCCAACCATGGAATTTATCATTTGCCAACACTTATCTACTCACAACATCAACTTGTCATAAACAAGAAAACTAATGCTTGAAATAAATTTGACACTTTTAACCCCATGTGAGTAAGACAAACCAGCTTAATAGATTATTAGTTCATCAACGCAAGAAGCCTAATTTTAAATCTTGAGCACAAACATTGAATCTAACATGAAAAATATAAATTAAAATTCCATGTAAGCTCTCAAAGAGTATTTCGAGTTTATCTACTCTAAGCAATATATCAAATTCCAAAATTCCATGTAATCTCTCAAATAGTGTTTCCATTTTATCTACTCTAAGCAATAAATCCAATGTCTCTTTCATAAGGATTGAGTGGGGATAGGTCGAATTCAAACCCCAAAAAGAAAACTATAAAAAATCTATAATGATAGTGCAACTACTAAGCAAATAGAACATGATATCTCCATATCTGTACTTATTTCCTTCTTGTATACTAATTTATAATATTTTATCTTTAATGGATTACCTAGGTTTTTCCATTTTCTTATGATTATAATAATAATCTTCCAATATTGGGATTGAGTATGGTTAGATGAATCATAGGAAAAATTAGGATTATTCATATTTCAAGTCAAAATACTACACCATACTAGTGTTATTTGTATGGTTCATGGAGGAGCCAACAAAAACCTGGATTAAACATTAAATCTATTTATTGATGATAATCTCAAAAATCATAATTGGGAGGGCCTATAGGTCTCAATCATTAGAACCAATGCTCTGATACTATATGTAATGTCCAAAAATTCTAACAAAGATAACTACATATAAATTAACCAATTAAATAGCCATTCATTTGCGACTTAGAAAACCCTAATGTAATTTAATCAACTCACAGAAGAGATGAGGAACTTACCTATGTTGAAGAACCTGACTTAAGTGGAACTCGATGACTTCATAAATGTAGCTATACCTTGATCATTGAACACCACAAAGTGGGGGACAAGTATCCACCCAACAATAGACCTTGCTAGTGTAGTATTCATTAGGAGGTCACCCTGATCCCTTAATCAACTACCCAACCAAGAATTATTTAGCCTTCTTCTTAGCCCATGAGAGATCTCATTTCCTCCTCCTTTTCCCTCTTTATATAGAGTCCATATGAGGTAAGGGACAAGATCCCCTGGGATCCTTTATTTACTTCTTTACTATATTTTTAGGCTTTCTCCATAATTTCCATTACTTATTTTTCCATTTTCTTTAATTAGCCAAATAACCATAACAAGTACTTATGATGAACCCCTTTAGAACAGTTATGATATACTTCTTTATTATTATTATTTATTCATACGAAGTAATATTATATTCCTTTTATTATTATCATAAAATAATAATAATATGGGGCATGACAACTTCTCTATTCAATCATTTCAATTCATTTTAATTCATTTCTCAATTTGATCTTCACACAAGTGATTTGATGATTTTAATTTTGTTGTTTAATTTGTTAAAATTGTTAACTTGTTAAAGATAAAATAAAAAACATATAGGTTCAAAAGTTGTCAACATATGGGTTAAAAAGATGTCCATACCCTCTAATTCCCTTGAATCACTCTCATCATATCCATTCATCATAATTTCTATGCCTTGTTCTCAAACATTAATTTCCATGTCATAAAGAAAATAAGTACCATGAAAATTTTTGTATATTGGGTTCAATTATACTCTAAATTTCACTGAAAAATGCATGATAATAAATCCTACCACAACTACCATGTTCATATTTACTATGTTTGAGAGTTAATAGTTTTTGCAACATAAAATAGAACATATAAAATAACTATTATAATTATAAATGTGTTGGATCTCTTGCACACATCCTTCTTAACGTTGGGGGTTGATGACCCAAGGTTCATCCAAAGTTTACCAACAAAATACCCAAGGCGTTAATATCAATCCTCAGCCAAGTATTGAAGAAGGTCTCACCCGAGATGCCATGAGAATCACATAGACCATTTGGTCTTGTTTTGGTTATGAAGGTTTAAATTACATAGGGAATGGAATTCATACATTCCATTGCAACATACTTAAATATTAACATCATGTAACATTAAAAAATGCATTCATTGGGAACATAATCAACACAAAAATTGAAAGGAATAACCGTAACTTGTATTATTTGCATTCACACAGTAGCATACATGGACTAAGAGATTCATAATTCATCATAAACATTTCCCTTTTCTCTCATAAATTCCATCAGTATATAATTACAAGGAGACATGCGATTTATCTCAAAATCTTCATGTAATACTAAGATGAAACTATTTTAGATTTCATACAAAACTTATTTCAGTTACATGCAACACCAGACTCACAAATAGACCCTTGCTAAGCCTAGCTAGACTCGTCTCTTGACAAATAGACCTCGGAACGAACCTAATAAATGAATGACAATAAGCAACCTAATTTGTGTCATTGTTGCTCCTCTTTTGTTTCCTTCTTTGCTCTGGTGCTATGTCACTTTCGGCTCTGCTCCACTCGCTCAGTTGATTTCCACGATTCCACATACGTACACATGTATTCCACATATCTTATTTGGAGTGGTGGTAGTCTTAATTAACTTTCCATCTCATTTGTTAACTTCTCCACATTATTTGGAGTGGTGGTAGTCTTAATTAACTTTCCATCTCATTTGTTAACTTCTCCACAATATCTTGTGTTTCCTAATTAAATCATTCAGAAAGATTTCCTGAAGATACTCTTCTTGATTTCAACATGTATGCAATATCTTCTTGATTTTTGACATGCATAGCGGACTCAGACTAGCATGTGTGCCTTATGTCTTCCATTGCACAACTATTGATGTGTATGAAAAATTGTAGTGTATGCACAATTGTTTTTATTCCTGCACCCAATCTTTATCCCAAAACTTTGGTTGCCAATATGCCCCCAACAATATTACTTGGCTCGTCCTCGAGCCTATGGCCTCACTTATGGTGTGACTAGGTCTAAAATTGAGACGTAAGAGAAAATCATCAACATTGTATGACCAAATTTGGGATTCATTTTTCCAGAATCTAGAGCTCGTTATTTCCAAGGGTTTCTAGTGTGGTAAGTGAGAGATATTTTTGAAGTGCACCATTCATAAAAATACCCTCAAACTACACCAAGCTCTACAACTAGAACTTGGCCTAGTTAACCTAGAATAAGTATATCCCAATGGAATGCTCCATCGATGAAGACCTTCATCATCCTCCTATCTTGTTGATATAGTTGTAGAGGATGGAATACGTGAATTATTAAACCCACTAGAGAGGGTAACTCACAATATTGGGCTACTTGCCTTAACAAAGGTGATCATCCATGGCTATAGGAAAACCAACTCTCATATTAGAGATATGGCGTACTATCATAGCTATGAAGAATGGTTCATAGAACTATGTGGTGGTGTGTTGTATCTTTCTTGGAAATGAGAGGTTGAGACCCATTCCTATCATTTGGGTTCGAACTGTCAACCGCTAAGAGAAATGGATTGTTGGATCCTTGACCTCCTACTCAAACTAAGAGTTACATGAACCTAATCATCTCCTGAGACTGTCCTTGGAAGGAAAACCTGGTTGGAAGACTAGAATTTAGGCTAAGATTGGAACTATCGTTGAAATCATAATTGGAACCACACACTCATCAATTGATGGGGACATGAGAGAATGATAGATGGAGGATATATATGATGAATCTATAGGTGGGGACATGTAAATATAGAGTGGGTGATGGCTAGAAATACATGTCATGACTAGGTAAAGGGGTAACTGATGTCGACAACTAGAGAAGAGCTACAGACCCATGATTGATTCCCACGAGATAGTTGATAACAATCTTGATATGTTGTACTAGTGATGTGCCTTTTGGAATGTGGCATAATAAATAATTACATACTTGGTCCATGTTTGATATGAACAACTAGATTTCTTGAAATTTCAGTTTCGTGTAGTTCTAGGAATCTCAAACTAATCTGATGTGAGTCCCCTGTCAGATCCAATACCTTGTAGGCGATTCATATCTTCACCTAAAATTTGAAATATTTTGAATCTGCAAAGTTGTCAATCTATTTAGTCCATCTGTGTGACTGGATCATGTCCTGTGCTGCCAAAAAAAAGTGTTTAATTATGATGACTATGTACCTTTCTACCTGTTGTGCACCCTACTCTATGCCCACACTATACTAACTCTAGTCTAGATAAATGTTTCTAAATGATATATGACCCTTGCAAGCCATAATACACTTTTAACTTACTCCCATTGACAAGTCTCTTGAGAATTTTTCCCTGTAATGTGGCCAACTTAGATATTCTAGCTTCATTGATGTAGACTAAGAAGAAATGGCCCAACCAATGCATGTGTAACTTAGCAGGGTGTTGTAAATATTTTCTATCATATACCAATACTATGGAGCATGGTTGAAAATTTTTGTGGAGGATGTTTTGATTGTACCATGCCTTTTGTCTCTTCGTATTGACCACCTAAATGAATCCTGCCACCATATGGTCCTCCTCCAACTCCATGAGGTCATCTAATCTTCATTGAAGTGATTGCTCAACTGTCACGTTGGTAGCTATAACAATGCATAGGTTGGGAACAATAAATTCAAGCGACGTGACTAATTATTTTCCATAAAATAACATGAAGGGGGTGCACTTAATAAATCATTTACAGGTTGTTTGATATGCCCATAGGTATTTGGGGATTCATCGATCCCAGTCCTCACGCTGCACATTTATAAATTTAGTTAAAGCATGCTCTAAAATCTTATTGCACGCTTCAACTATACCATTAGCTTGTAAATGATATGGGGTGTTCTTTGGGTGGTGGACTATGAACTACTGGGTGATTTCCTGGATGGTATCATTCATAAAGTGAAATCTCGAATCACTCATAAACACCTTCGAGCACTCAAACCTAGTAATAACATTCTCAAACATGAACTGCATTACTATTTCTGTAGTATAGTCCTTTACCAACATGAATTCGACCCATCTTGTCAAATATCCTATGGTTGTAATGATGTAGCACACACATGTCCTACACCTAGGAGGATTGATGGGACCCACAAATTCAATGACCCACTTATCAAACAACTCCAATGTTGTAATGGGAAACATAGGTAGTTTATCTATAATGCAAGGCTTCTAATTGCACTAACATACATCACACCACTTATAATACTCCTTGGAATATGTGAAAAGTGAGGGCCACTAGAGCCCATATTGTAGGACATTTTTCACCATGGACTTACCAGTTTTATGGCCTCCTACAATACCCTTGTGTTCTTCAAACACGATTGTGTCACTTTCATTCTCTAAGGCACATCTGTGCATAATGCCATCTGCCCCAAATTTGTGTAATTGTCTAGTGACTGATTGATAGTCAACACCCCAGGTCACTTCTTTGTCATGTTGGGCCTTAGTATACCCCATCAAGGCCTATCCTAAAGTGAGGAATTCAATAATATCATCCAATTCATCGGGAACCACCTCTACTTGGAAAATTTGTGCATCAGGGAGTTCATTATCGAGGCTCCTACCAATTTCTCTGAACTCAATCCTTGATAGTTGATCTGATCTAATATTTTATTTTCTCCATTTTACAACCACCTGAAATTGGAATTCTCAGAAGAGAAACAACTAACAACAAATTCTCCTGCACAAGACTAGATTTTTGAACAAATACTTGAGTATGAAATGTTTAGTAAATAATTTAAATAGTGTTCCCAATAAATAGTGCCAAACTTTTTGCAAAGCATATACCATAGAGAGGCCCTTAGGCTTAGTCATTGTATAATTATTTTCAGAATCAGACAGTTTGTGACTGGAAAAGTAAATCATATGATCAATATTCCCTTCCTCTGACTACACAAGAAATGTTCCTAGTGTAATGGATTAATCATATACATGAACATGAAATATCTTAGACCAGTCATGGAAGACTACAATCAATGTAGTGACTAGCTTCTCCTTAAGGTTGTCCAATTCTTCCTAGAATTCTTGCTTCATGAAGTAGTTTGTGTCTTTGTGCAGTAGGTTCTCTGGTGGTGCACAAATATTCTCATAATTATGAATGAATTGTTGGTAATATGCCATATGACTGAAAGTGGCATTCAACTCTTGGACCAAAGTGGGGCCCACCATATCCAATATGGTATTGATTTTCTCTTGGTATACTAACTTTTGGGGTACACGCTCAACTACATACTTAGTGACATATTCATTTTTTCCATTTTTCCTACTATTTGGGACTACTATTTATAGCATGTCTATTTATAGTAGGTCTATTTTTAGTTGGTGGATTCTTGTATGTAATACCATGGGTATCCAAAACCGTGGGTTCATAAACCACCATTAGCAAAATTCCTATTTTTTAGCTACCATTAGAAAAATTCCTATTTTTAAGGAGATAATTCCTATTTCCTTAATTTTAGGAGATATTTCCTATTTCATGGCTATAGAGCGCACTTTAGTAATAATATTATCCTCCTACGGAAGTTTTCATTACCCATCTAATACTTGGAGTTAACTCACTTCACTTATTTAGTGACTTTCTATAATTAACAAATTCTCACTCAGTTACGACTTTACTTCCATTCTTAGACTCTAGTCTTATTCTAGGATATTTTTTCTATGTTGGAATGCATGTTTAATTCATGTAGAGTTCTCACTAAGTTCACACCTATATTTTTTACCTTTTCTTATTATTAGCAACTTTTGACTTTAGTTAATTGTTTCTATTGGGAGAAATTACTTTTTTAACTTGAGCATGCACATGGAAATCCCAACCTAGTGTGCATTAATCCTCATGTGGAGAGTCCTATATATTGTATTCATTATCAAGGATTAATACATTGTGATTAGAGTTGTTTTCTTAGTCTCTTATGTGTGAAGATTGATTCTATTTTTCTCTCTCTTCTCTCTCTTTTTCAATTAGCTAGTGTAGTATTTCCTTCTCACATTTAGGTATTGGATTTTGGTTCAATCCTACAGTAAAAATCCATCCTTGAAAATGGCATGCCCCAATAATGTACCAAACAATGTACAAAAGATGCACTTCTTCATATTTAGTGAAATATGGAGTTGGCGACATCTATCCAACATCAAGAGAAGGGATTGCATGTGTACTTTTAATAAGATGAATATCGTCCAGTCATCCAAGTAGACCTTGAGGAGCTTGTGGATAAATTCTTTGAATGTTTCTACCACTATCGTGGAAAATACCATGAGTGCATTTTTCATCCCAAAAGGCATCATTGTATATGGAAAGTATCCCCATTCCATCGAAAATTTGGCCTTTTATTGATCTTCCTCAACGATTCATACCTGATGATATACTAAAAATCTATCTATAAAGGAATAGGACTCTCGTCTCCTGAAATTTTTCAAAACTGCATCGGTAAAGGGAGTAGGAAATGGATCATGCACACATGAGACATTAAGGTTCTGCAAGTCAACACAAATTTGAATTTCATCTATCTTCTTTGGATGCACCACCATTGGACATATCCAATATGACTCCTTTATGGAAACAACGATCCCAACATATACCATTCAATCCAACTCCCTATGCACGTTTTCTTTATATTTGGGGTTAAAGTTGTAGGGAATTCGCTTAACAAGTTTAGCATTCGTCTTGAGATGAATTTTCATGGCCCCAATGGAAACAACGATCCTCTTAATATAAGATAAGGTCTGTGGGAACAAATCCTTGTATTCCTTAATCATATATACCACCTAGGTGATGGTCTCCTTATCCCAATAGTCTCTGATGATAGCCATTTTTTCACTTATTCAATATTGATATTATTCTTCTTTGTCTTAATCAGATGACCCTAGTCCGTTGCAGCCAAATTTACAAATTTTCCTTCCACTTCATTCTCACTCTCATATTCCTTGATATTTATGCCTCTTGGCTCATCTTCATCAATATGATTGACTTCAATTTTCCAACAATGAAAAACCTATTTTATTTTTCCATCGCCCGATGATACAAGAAGACAACTTTTAGTGTGGCCTCATTCGATTAATGGTGGAAGATGAATTTTTTGATCCAATAGAGTGCCTCCTTCTAGGGAAGGGATTCATTTGTGAGGCCCATATAAGAATATTGAGAATATCTTGAGAGATTGAGTTGTAGAAGAGTTTAAAATAACTCTGCACCTGTGGGCATGGAGATCCCCGAGAGGGTCACCATCAATTGCTATCAGAGCTAGGAAATTCTCTTTGAGAAGTTTGTAAAGGATAAAGAAAGAGAATATTGCATAGATAGGAAGAAAAAGTAATTGGATACATAATTCCTTAGTGGGTTGCTGCATAAGCATTGGACATGAAGTTGTCCATTCAATTTCATTGAATTTGAGGGATAATATCTCATAGATAGATCTTACAGGTAATGGTTGGTATTTTAAATTTAACTCTGGTTATGAGGGAGTGTTAATGTAGGTAGCGGAGAATAGTTGGTAGCAACAAAAAGGTAGTATATTTGTGACAAAAATAAAATAGAGTTCTTAGGTAGAGGAATTTATAGAATAACCTCACAACAATAGATGTTTTAATTATTTCCAGCTGGAGATTGGAAGTGTATATAACAAGGAGGAGTTCTCTAGAGAAATTTATCCAAGGTGCATAAGCAAGAGGAGAAGAGAGATGCTCAGAGGGTTCTAGGAGATAAATAGTGATACAAAAAGGCCATAGATCAGGAGGAAGCTTGGAGAGGTATTAGGTAGCAGATGAGGATATTTTCTACAGAGGCTTAATGCATAGTGGACTAGGAGAAGTTCACAAAGAAGGGAGATGAAAATGACTACTAATGGTCATTATGAAGGTTCTAGAAGAAGCCACAAAAGAGAAAAGGAATATGGAAAGGAAAAATGCATAAAGAGGATGAGTCAAGAGAATATTGATAGAGGATTAGCTAAGTTAAGGATACAAATCAGTTACATTGGGAAACTGCTATAGAATAATATTGAGGAGAACCAGAGACAAGGATAGAATCTAAAGAAGAGATTCAAGTGGCATGTGATAAAATTATTTGTGAGGAAGTTAAGGAGAATCTTGAGGATCTTGAAGCACAGGTTCAGTGATTCGATGAAGAAAGAGAAACCCATAGGAACTAAGTTCAGGAAGAGGTCATTTGTAGAGGAAGGAGTTCATTTATGTGAACCAGAGTAAGGATTATTCCTTGATGAGGATGAGGTGAAAGTACAAAGACCTATTGAGAGTGTTGTGGGCTATGTGGGGAGTTTATATCAACATGAGGATGTGCTGACAAAGGAATCAAATGAGTCTAAGGAGCCTTATGTTTTTAAATATGACATTTTTTGTATGTCTGCAGTTACTGAGAAAAGAGAAGGAAAACATATTTATAATTATGTCATAGAGAAGGAGGAGACAAAATTATCTCATGATGATGATGAATACCTAGATAACTTTTTATCAAGTGATGTAGAGATGGAGGAATAGTTGCAAGTACTTGTTATTGCCGAGAATAAAGAAACATTTGAAGGAAAACAATCTGATATAGTGCTTACTAATTTTGAGGGAGAACTAAAGAAGTTGGAGGACTGGTTGATCAATCCAAGGATTGATAAAGAGGATTTCATTACACTTGTAGGTACACCATGTGCATAAATCCTTAGTTTCAACATTGAATAGGAGAGATTTTAATATTCGATTCAATTTGATTTTGGAGAGCATATTGGAGTGACTTACAGCAGGGGCATGGATGAAGAAGATGTGCAACATCCACTCAACAATAGAAACAAAAATGATCAGCAACAGGTTTGTAGTAGTAGGTACCATCTAGAGGATAGAATGGACACGGAGATTGAAGAAATGAGGATGTTGATGGTTAATATGTCTCCGAGAAGACATGCTAAAGTAAAGAAGATTTACATCAACATAGAAAATGGACAGTTGTAAGAAACAACAATGCAGCAAGACAGTGAGGCAAGTAAGCATGAACTTAAAGTTTGGGACCCAGGAGGACTCACGATAAGGAGATCATGAACAATTGTTTTTCCCTGGAATCCTGATCGAGGAGGATCCTACCTCCAAAATCAAGCATGTTTGACTAGGCCTAGGTGGCCTTGAGTTTACCAAGGGAGTTGGTTCCCTAAACATCTAATTTTGAATTTCCTATGTTTAGTTCTAGAACACCACATGAGGTAGGGATTTTTTAATTGAGTGTAATCATATTTGCCTATGCTAACAGATCTCGCAAAAGGTGAGGCTTAGAAGACATTTTTGGGGTTTCTTGAGTATTTTTTGGATCCTAGAGGGATCTTAGGATGTAAATTAGGATATGAAATGAAATTGGTTTCAATCCATTGTGTATATATGCATTGTAAACCTACGAGCATAGAAGTGGACAAATCAATGTAAATCAGGAAAGAAAGGAAAGGAGGGCCTTATGTAAACTGTGTATAGTGTGATTTATTAATCAAAATAGCATTGTGTTATGTTCTAGTGTGTTATCCTCTTGTCATTAATTGGATTTTATATATATCTGTGTCGAGAGCTGAGACTTACAGTTTTAAAGTTGCAGAAGTGGGCATTCCAATGAGGAGGAAGATCGATCATTGATCAAAGAATGGATCGATGGTGATCCATTGAATAAACATTATCGTACAGGGAATATAATGAACCATTGTATCATTCATAAACGAATAGGATTCATTGGATCAAGTTTGTGGAGATATTCTCATTGAATGTAATCAGGAAATTATGATCGCCAGATAGATCGAGTGTGGATATATGCTTGACAGATAATCTATCATATCAGAGCAGGTTAAAAAATATTTAAGTGTAAATACCCGGTTATTCGATATCCGGTGGTGGAAAATAGATCTAGTCATCCACTCCAAACTCAAATCAATGGAGCACAACTATATCAGAAGTATGGAAGTTTGAGTAGGTTAAAGGAAAGGCGAATGATCCCTTGTATCTTTTAATGGGAAATCGATGGTGGAGATTAGATATGGAAAAGGTCCTCCAAACTGAAGGTCCAAAAACCTTATCATAGAATTATGAATGCTGATATTGTGACCATTTATCATCAACGGGATCAACGGTGCATATTATTTCAGACTTCAGAGATTAGAAGAAAATGTAAAGTGTTTAGAGCGTAGGTTCTTCAACCGTTTGATCCTGACATACGTCAACCAATATATGCGGCTACTTAGAAAGTGATATGTTTGTAAATGTGTTGAACCTTCGTAGAATAGATCTAGCTAGAAAATACCACACACATTTGGAGAGAGAAATTGAGAAAGAAGAAGCAAGAGAGAAAGAATGGAAGAATTCTCATTAGTAGTTGTGAATAATGAATAATTTACACATGATATACTCTGTATAACTCAACCAATGTGCACTAGAGGAGAATCCAATGTGTCATATGTGTGGTCTATAGTGATCTAGACACACACCAACATTTACAGGAGTGAAATGCCACCTAGTCTAGTCTCTCAGGTAGTTCCTGGAGTGAACTTCCACCTAGTTGAGTTAACTAGTCTAGCAGTCTTCAATTAACTGACTAAAACCAAGTGAAGTGAGGAGGAGATCAAGGAATCATGGGTAATTCACTAGTATGGGGATAATATCAAGGCTAATGCGCATTAGTTGGTGATGATACCAATGTTTCATGGTGACAAAACCAATGCAGCATCCAGACTCCACTCAATTAGTCAAACTTAAGTAAAAACTGAAAAGAATATTCTCCCTAGAGGAATATTCTTTCTAAAATATAGGAGACTCGATGATGACTAATAATGACTAATAATCAAGGAAAACAAATTCCTAGGTGTGTGTGAAGTAACTCCAACACCCCCCCTGAACATCACTATGGTGAAAATAAATAATTGGTCCCCACAATGAGGCCATGTTAGGTACCCAAATAAAAAATATACACTGAAATAAAGTGAGGAAAGAGGGAAAACCTCATGGTAAAACACCCCCCTCAAGGTACAATGTATGTAAAAAGAAGAATTATAGTTTCTAGGAAACTATGTCCTTTACTCCAAGACAAATTCACAGAGAATGATACTTCTACTCAGTGAAGGTCTTGGTGAAGATGTTTGTCGTTTGTTTTCCTGAAGGAAAAAACTGTAGGTCAGTGATCCCCTCATGTAGTAAGTCCCAGATGTAGTGCATGTGGATCTCAATGTTCTTCGTCCACTGCCTCTGAATTGGATCTCTGTAGAACTTCAGAGTGCTCGTTATCACACTAGATGACGATCGGTCGATGAAACTGAATGCCCAACTCAGTGATAAAATGTTGTAGCCACATAGCCTTAGTGGTTATGTTAACTACCCATATGTACTCTTCCTTGGTTGAAGATAGAGAAATGGCAGCTTACTTCTTGCTCGACCAACATATAGGCCCGAAACCAAGACTGAGTGAGTAACCAGATGTGGACTTGCGATTAGTGTTATCAACAACCTAGTCAAAATCAATAACGTATTACGTGGATCTCTATGATTAGTGTTATCAACAACCTAGTCAAAATCAATAAAACCGATGATATCTAATGTAGACTTCATCGTGATAACGAATCCTGTGTTGTGATGGTTTCATGTAATGCATTTGAGGAGATACTTTACTCTTCGATAGCACTCAGGATGTAGCTCATGCGACTCTCGCATGAACCTAGAATCTGTGCCAACTGCAAAAGAGAAGTCTGGTCCAGAGTGTGTGAGATATAACAATCTCCCTACTAGTTGTTTCTACAATGTGTTGTCAACCAATGGAGTGTCCCCTCCATCCTCATGTTTGACTCCTGATAGGAAAGGAGTTGGAGAAGAATTGTTCTCTATCATGTGAAATCTTTCAATCAGATCTCGAGCATACTTGGCCTTAGACAGTTTTATGCCTGATGCATCCTGACTTATCTCGAGTCCAAGGAACAAGTGTAAGGGACCCATGTCCATCATCAAAATACTTTCATGTATAATCCTCTTTACTACAACAATCACTGAAGTTCAGAAACTAATGATCAACAAATCATCAACATACAAAACTAAGAGTAGAAGTGAATCATCTGTCCTAAGCATGTAGACATTTGGGTTTGATTTACAATGTACAAATATATGTGACAACAGGTAGGATTCCATATTGGCATACCATTCCCTCAGAGCTTGCTTGAGGCCATAAAGAGACTTCTTTAGTCAACAGACCAAAGATAAATCCTACATAAATCCCTAGGGATGATCCAAATAGATATCCTCAAAGAGATCACCATGAAGAAATGCATTTGTCACGTCCATATGATGGAATTCCCATCCCGTGGCCATCGCAATGGAAAGTGCCAAATGTATGGAATCCATCTTCTCTACTGGAGAGAAGGTCTCATCATAGTCAATGCCATGCACCTGTTTAAAGCCTTTGGAAACAAACCTAGCTTTGTATCTGCTAATATGTCCATCCGATGCACTCTTGGTCCTATAGACCCATCTGCATCTAACAAGTTTATTTCCATAAGGAAGGGGAACCATATCCCAAGTCTAGTTCTTGAGGAGGGAGTTGTACTCCTCCTACATGGTGGATTCCTGAAAGGAATTTCCAACAACCTCGCCATAAGACTGTGGATTTGAATACTGAACCAAGAAAATATGTCTGGAGGGAAATAGTTCAGTGGCAATGAGTGCAATAGGTGGCTCCTCGAAATCAGATCGATTCCTCCTAGTATCGGCTGGATCACCAACAACATCCCCTACATCTTGAAGAGTAGTTTGTGCCCACTTGGGCATCTTCTCTGGCTCTACATTTTCATATCGATGCTATGAATCTGCATCTGACTGTACTAAATTAGTACCTGGATCATCGGAGTCCCCTGAATCAGAACTCTCATCTGAAGAAGAGTCAGCATGTGCATGCTCATCATCTCGGACAAGTGAAAGAATGGAGGTGTACGCATGCATCTGCTGAGGAACATGAGAGACACTTTCCTCTAATTGGACACTTCACTCAATGATGAGTCTATCCGAGGAAAGATCAATAATTATGTATCCTTTCACACCTCCAAGGTTTCCAAAAAATATACACTCAGTTCTCTGTGGATCAAGTGCCTTCCTCTTTTCAGAGGGAATCCGAGCCCATGCATGTGAACCGAAAATATGAAAGTGGGTCACTTCTGGTTTGAGGCCGCTCCAAGCCTTGTAGGGGGTCTTATCCTTGATATATCTATGGGGATATCTTTTTTGGATATAGGTTGCAAAATTAAGTGCTTCGGCCCATAGTCTCTGTGGTAGTGACTTTTCATGTAGCATGGAAGATTTCATCTCCTTTAGAGATCTGTTTTTCCTCTCAACAACTATGTTTTTCTATGGATTATAGGGAACTATGTGCTGCAACTAAATATTTACCTCTTGAAAAAGATTTTAGATCTCATGATTGGCATACTTTCATTCTAGATCTCATGATTCAGAGGACTTTGATTTTATTTCCTAACTGTGTCTCAAATACGGCTTTGAAATATTTGAGGTGTTGAAAGACCTCTAATTTTTTCCTAAGAAAGTAAATCCATGTGAAACGTGAGAAATAATCAACAAAAATGAGAACAAACCTCACTTTTCTCATTGATGGATGATGAAAAGGACCCATGAGGTCACTATTGATCAGATCTAAAGGAGAGGAACCTCTCTGAGTCTTTCCTTTGTCGAATTTCTCTTGAGAGTGTTTTCCAAGAACACATTCCTCAAACATTCCTTTGGAGAAATGGATGTCTGGTAGACCATCAACCAATGTTTTCTTGCTAAGTTGTTGCATATATATAAAATTCAAATGACCAAACCTTTTTTGCCATATCCTACTACTTTCATCAACATGGGTAAGCAGTAAAGCAAAATCTGGCTCAATAAATTCAGAAAATGTATACAATCTAGATTGATGATTTACCTCATCGGTAGCAACCCTAGAATTGGTTTACATGTCAGATATGTGCACTAGATGATATGAGTCCAACCATTTGTTGAAAGGTGTTATCAATTATGTGCGTTGACCGTGGGGTATAAAACCACCCACGAGTTAACAGAGTGGATCAAACTCATTCAAAGAGTAAGTTCCAACCTAAAAATGTTTCTGACATTCTGACATCTGATATGCCCTCGGTTTGAGTGTCTGGTCACGTGAGAATAAGTTCCAGAGTTTAAGAGTTACAAGGATAATTTCTTGGTTGAATAATAAAAGAGTAGTCATTGTCAACGAAGGTAGGAGTTGACGCATAGACTCTTAGTGCAAGGGTTATAACGCTCAGTCGTGTGAAGGAAAAAGAGGCTTAGCACACAAACATACATACGGGCTCATATTCTTTGAAGAGGAGTTTAGCACCAAGCTAACAACAACTAAAGGTGCCAAAGCACATAGTTTCAGAACTTCATTCATTAAGGATGTTTGGGCCCAAGAGAGTTTCGAAAGAGCTCATTACAGAGTGTTGTATGAATTTTAATCATAACTATGCACCTATGGGTACATATGCCCCGAGGGGTCTCCATCAATTTTGATGGATACCCGCTTGGGTGTTTTCATTCCCACAAGTGAAAAGTTATGATTAAATATCTACATAGCTTCAATATCGAACTACTCTTGATTCTTATATCAAGCCCAATATCCCTTCTTAATAGAACTCTGTTATGTTCTATTATCGCACCAATACTCACAGTTCTTATTATGTCTACATGACCATGGGATGTGACCCTACGCTTATTCACAATGCTTAAAGTATTGGCGCTCATCCACATGTGACTGTGTGTTGGAACCATTGTCCTTATTAGATGTGGTGCCTTCCTAAAATGACACAGACTTACTCCCTTCTCTTCCTGATCCAGTGGACGATAGAATCTCATTCATTGATCAAATGAAATGATCAACGATCTATGTTAAAACCCAACGAGTAAACGCTAGTCGTTGATGTCATAGTATTCCTCTAGACCATTGATTGTCCTTTTACATGAACTCCATGCAAGTTGTGGGTCATCTAGATCATGTTGTCAACCTGACACCAATTATCACTGGACCACCGAAATGTTTTGAACTACCACACACTCCCAAGAACCGATATGGTATGATGTGTCAGTAACCATGTGGAACTATTGATGTGGATTTGCCACATGTCGACACTGACTAGTCTACCATGTGTCACCTCAGTATTTGATTTTCACATGCCCCAAATGTTGAATGGAAACTAACATGTGTCACTTCCTTAATGGACCACATGTCACCCTCTGAGTTGTTGCATACGCGTGCTAAGGTATGTTGGTATCAGACTATCAGACTTCTTCCTACGCTTTTTCTTTCCCTAGTTCGATCTGATATGTTAACTCTTGAGCACCTTCTCTGAGCTCCAACCTAAGGAAGGTCATTGATCTTTCTTTCAAGATTCAATATTCACATTTGGTTCCTCATCCCAATGCCCAAATGCATAAAAAATTACATCCAATATTCACACAACATGTGTATTGGACCCTCGGGTTGTAGGCTTTCAAGGCTTCATGCATACTTCCTATCTTGATTTGATGGTTATTGACTGATCCGATGGTTATTGGTTTATTGAATAAAATCTTGCTCTGATACCAATTGATCAATACCCTCTTTGGGGTCTCCCTTCCCACAAGTGAAGAGTTATGATTAAAAATATGTGAAACTTGAATATCAAGCTACTCTTGATTCTTATATTGGGCCCTATATCCCTTCTTACCATAATTTTTTTATGTTTTGTTATCAGAGTATTCCTCATGGTTCTTATTACATCTACTTGACCATGGGATATGACCCTATTCTTATTCACAGTGGTTAAAATATGGGCGCTCATCCACATGTAATTATCTATTGGAAACATTGATGTTATCAGATTTCAGAACTTCCTAAAATGACCTGGACTTACTCCCTTATCATATAGATCTGGTGGACAATAGAAACTCACCCGTTGATCAAATGAAATGATCAATGATCTATGTTAAAACTCGGTGAGTAAACGCTAGTCATTGATATCATGGTCTTCTTATGGTTCGTCGAATTTCCTTTTACACGAACTTTGCACAAGTTGTAGGTCAACTGAAGCATGTTGCAAACCCAACATCAATCATCATTGGACCACCTAAATGCTTAAAATTACCACACACTCCTAATAAACGATCCAGTATGACATGTCAGTAACCATGTGGAACTATTGACATGGATCTACCATGTGTCCACGCTGACTAGTCTTCAATGTGTTACCTCAATCTGTGATTTTCACATGCTCCAACTGCTAAATGGAAACTGACATGTGCCACTTCCTTAATGGTCCACGTCTCAACCTATGAGTTGTTGCATGCGTGTGATGATGTATGTCAATATCAAACTATCGAAAGTCTTCCTATGCATGCTATTTCCCTGGTCCGATTCAATATGTTAACTCTCGAGAACCTTCTCTAAGCTCTAACGTAAGGAAGGCCGTTGATATTTCTTTCAAGATTCAAGATTCATTGTTGGTTTCTCATTCCAACGCCCAAATGCATCAAAATTTACATCCAATATTCACACACCACGTGTATAAAACCCTTGGGTTGTCATCTTTCAAGGCTTCATGCATACTTCCTATCGTGATCCGATGGTTATTGGCCGATCAAGTTACAATTTAATATATTGGCTCATGTATTCTGTCAAACACTAGACTATCAAAGTCTGTCCACTTAACTTGTATCGCATGCTCCCGATATGATAAGGATATACAATCAATATGGACCCCGATGAAGATCCGATGGCTTGGATCTAACTCTTCCTTTTCCACACAATTACTTGTCTCAATACTACAATGAAAAATGGGAATCATTGATATCTGCGCTTGATCAATGATCAATGGTCCTCGTCTCTCTTGACTAGTAAAGAGGGTTTCTAGATCGTTCTATGAGGAATTTGATCTGATTCCTTCTCCTTCGCAATCAAGTTTGTCTCTCCTACACACACACCATTTAGTTTAGTCCAATATAGACTGTAATAAAAAATATCAATTAAACAAAAGACACTTGATTTGGCATTCACACAAAGAGCCCATAAAACACAGAGATGATTATATTAATGAATCTGTATATTAATTGTGCAAGGCTTTCTCACCTCTCTCACCTGGTTTACATTAATTTGGCCTTCCTCTTTGACTTTGGTTGCACTCGACCTCTCTCTCCTTTCTCTCTCTTTCTAATTCTAGTAGGCTTACAATTTAATCATACAAAAGGATCCTAAACCAAAATTGGCTCAGATCCACAAAATACTCAAACAATCTCTAGGATCTCTTTAGATCCAAAAAATCCTCTCTAGGATATCTAACTTACTCCTAGGACCTCCCTAACTCACTCAAGCTCTCAATATCTACTTTAGATCTGATTACAATCATATTTCTCCACTAAAATTTGATCTTATACATCCTTCTAGAATAAAAACAAAGGAAAATACAAAACTTAAGCTTAGGGAACCAACTCCCTTGGTAAGAAAATACCCCTTAGGCCTAATCAAATAGGTTGATTTTTGAGGTAGGATTCCCATCCATAAGACTCCCAAGGAAAAAAAAGTGTTCATGATCTCCTGATCATGAGTTCCAATTGTTGAAGTATTTATGGATCCAAAACGTAATACTACTCCTCGCTTGCCTCGTTGTCTTGCTGCATTGTTGCTTCCTAGAACTTTCTGTTTTCCTTGTTGATTTAAATATTCTTTACTTTATCATGTCTTCTCTAAGACATCTTCACCATCAACATCCTCATTTCTTCAATCTCCATGTCTAGTCTATCCTCTAGATGATACATACTTCTGTAAAATTTTTGCTAAGATTTGTTGTTGTTGTTGTTGACTGGATGTTGCATGTCTTCTTAATCTAGCCTCATACTATAAGGCACTCCAATCGGATCCCCAAAATAATATTGAATCAAATATTTAGATTTATCCTATTCAATGTTGCAACTAAGCATTTATGTACACTTTGTACCTGCAACTATAATGCAGTCCTCTTTATCAATCCTTGGATTGATCAACCAATCGCCCACGATATTCAATTCTCCCTCAAAATCAGTAAGGACTATATCATAGTTATTTCCTTTAAATTTGTCTTTGTTCTATGAAACAACAAGTTCTTGCAACTACTCCTCCATATCTACATCACTTAATAAAACATGGTCTAGCTATTGATCATTGTCCTGAGAAAATATTGTCTCCTCCCTCTCTATGACATAATTATGAATTTGTTTGCCTTCTCTTTCTTCAGTTCTTGAAACCATACACAAAATATCAAATTTAAAAACATAAGGCTCCTTAGCCTCATTTTCTTCCTCTATCAACACATCCTCATGTTGATCTGAACTCCCCAAATAGTTCATGAGACTCTCAAGGGGTCTCTCTTCTTCCTCATCCTCTCCAAGATACCAACTTGCTCTAGTTCAGAAAAGTGAACTTATGTTAGTGACCTATGTCTGAACTCAACTCCTCTGAGTTTATCTTTATTCATTAAAGCACTCAACATGTTCCTCAAAATCCTAAAGCTTCTCCTCAGCTGCCTTGTGAATAATTGCATCACATGCCGCTTGACTTTCTTCTTTATATTCTATCCCTTTCTCTAGTTTTCCTCTATATTCCTCTATAGTAGTTTTCCAACATAACTAAGTTGTACTCTTAGCTCATCCAATCCTTTGTCAAGATCCTCTTGACTCATCCTCTTTTTTCCTTTTTCCTTTTCATATTCCTTTTCTCTATTGTGTCTTATTCAATAAGCTTCATAATGACCATCATTAGTCATTTTCATCTCCCTTATTTTTTAACGTATCCTATTCCACTCTGAGCTGCATGAATCCTTTGTAGAAAATGTCATCATATGTTACCTAATACCTCTCCAAGTTTCCTCCTAAGCTATGGCATTTTGGTATCACTTGTTCTCTCCTAGAACCCTCGAGAACTCCTCTTCCCCTCTTTGGATTTTGTACTTTTTCTCACACTCTCTCTTGAAAAAATCAATTGTCCTCCTCATATCCAATCTTTAGCTAGAACAAGTTCCTAGCCACAATTTCCAAGAACTTCATTTATTCTCTATTACAGTTCTCCTATTAAATTGATTACTAACTGGGAATCGTCATAGATACACAATTCACGGGCCTCGAGGTCCTAAGAAGTGGAAAGTCCAAGGACTAAAGCTTCATATTCTGCCACGTTATTAAAGGCCTCGAAGCCTAATTTCATAGTGAAGAACATATGGCCTATTCTTTCTATTGCACTTGAGATTTTTACACCTATCCCTGCCCATAATTTGTTTATGGCACCATCAAAGTATAAATTCCATAGCAAGTTAGGAGGGTCGAGGTACCAGGGGAAAGAGATGGAATTAGCTAGTTGGTAAGCTATGAATTGTTCCTTTATCAATTTATACACTTTAAATGATAAATGAAACACATGTAGGGCCATTCCTGACACTGCTACCTATAATCAACCACTTCAAATTAGTTGAAAAAAAATACCAATTACTTGCAAGATCTATGTGATTATCTTGTCCAATTCCTTTCACTTGAATGGAAAACTCCATGTCATAATGCCTTTGTTATTTTCTCATGCACTCCTTTGCATGGGCTTCCCTCTGAATCAATTAAATTTGTTTGTTGGCTGCAATATTCAAACTTCACTATTCTTATTTAATTCCCCCAAGAGAAAATATCGCTAGCATACCAGTTGATCAATACCTCCTCAGAGATATCCCTTCCCACAGGTGCAGAGTTATGATTAAAACATTCGTAGATTGAATATCAGGGTGCTCACGATTCTTATATCGGGCCCAATATCCCTTCTTAACAAAACTCTATTATGTTATATTATCACACTAGTCCCCTGTGCAATCCTTCCCCTGTGCTCTGGGGAAACTGGTGATGAAATCCATGGATATACTTTCCCACTTGTGTTCTAGAATGGGTAGGGGTTGCAACAGTCCTGCAGGGTGCATGTGCTCATCCTTGTTTTCTTGGAATGTGGTGCACTCTTTGACATGCTTAATCACATCCTCCTTGAGGCCTTTCAATGAAAACCTCTTTCTCACTTGCCTGTACGTCTTACTGATGCCCTGATGTTCTGTTACTGGTGAGTTATGACATGCATGCAAGATCTTAGCTTTGAGAACTGATCCAGGAACTAAGAAGATTCAGCCTTTGTAATAAATGAGGTCCTTTATGACCCTGAAGTTGTCGTCCTGTATTTGTCCATCCAATAGTTGACAAGCGAACTGATCCTTTGCATATTCCACTATCAAGTGATCCTTCCAGTCAACTGACATACTAGACATGGAAAAAATGGATGGCCTCTTGGATAATGCATTGGCTACTACGTTGTTCTTCCCCTTGACAAATTCAATGTCAAAGTCATAGGCCTGTATTTTGCTTACCCATTTCTACTGTCTTTCATTCAAATCTTTCTACTCTAGTAGATATTTAAGACTGTTATGGTCTGATTTGACCACAAACCTTGCACCTACCAAATATTGCCTGAATTTGGCTAGTGCATGCATGATAGCCAACATTTCTTTGTCGTAAATGTTGTAAAGTAGTTTAGGACCTCTGGGTTTCCAAATTTCATAGGCAATGGGGTGCCTATTCTGCATCAACACGGACCCTATACCTTCCCCTGATGCATCACACTCCAAGGTGAAGGGTATGCCGAAATCTGGGAGAGCTAGAACTGGACAGGTACTCATGACTACTTTCATTTTCTCCATCGTGGCTTGGGCCTCATCACTCCATTTGAAGGACCCATTTTTGGTCAGGTCAGTCAAGGGTGCGCATAGTTGAGAGAACCCTTTAACAAATTTCCTGTAGTATGTGCATAGGCCCAGGAATCCCCTCAGTTCCGTGAGTGTCTTCGGAGTAGGCCATTCCCTAATGGTTGTTATTTTATCCTAGTGTACCTATACTCCTTTTTCCCTTATGATGTGTCCTAAGTAGAGTACCTCTGTCATCCCAAACTCACACTTGGATTCCTTGGTGTATAGTGACTGTTCTTCCATGATTGACATGATTTGGTCCACATGTCAAAGGTGTTCCTCCCAGGTTTTGTTGTAAATGAGTAAGTCATCAAAGAATACCAACAAGTGTTTCCTCAGCTATTTGTTGAACACATGGTTCATGCAGGACTAGAATGTGGTTGGGGCATTGGTTAACCCAAAGGGCATTACCAAAAACTCGTAATGGCTGTAGTGACACCTAAAGGTTGTTTTTGAGATGTCCTCCTCCCTCATCTTGATTTGATGGTAGACCGAATGGAGATCAATTTTTGTGAAATAGATAGCTCCATGCAGCTCATCCAACAACTCATCAATCCTGGGTATGGGGTACCTATTTTTGATCATCTTTTTATTCAAAGCCCAGAATTCAATGCATATTCTCATTGTTTTGTCCTTTTTCTTAACCAAGACTACTGAAGAAGCGAACGGTCTTGAACTCGGCCTGATGTGTCCCATGTCTAGAAGCTCTTTGATGGCCTTCTCTATCTCATCTTTATACTTCTTGGGATGCCTATAGGGTGTGGTAATAATTGGTTTAGCCCCTACTTCTAGCTCAATAATGTGATTGAACCCCCTGTCTGGTGGCACACTCGGAGGAATCGGCCCAAACACCTTGTGGTTCCTGTCAAAGATCTTTTTAATCTCCAGATCATAGTGCACCTTTCCCTTCTCGTCCACTCGTGTTGAGACTTTATATTCTGCTGTGTATACAATTTCTTCCCTTCTGAAGATGGCTTCCATCCTCTTGGCTGTGACCACTCTGGCGGAGTTACCTGTCATGCCTCTAAGCACAACCTTTCGTCCTCCTTCCTCTACAAAGGACATTTCCATGGTCTTGTAATTAGTGGTGATGGGACCTAAAGTGCTGAGCTACTGCACCCCTAGGATGATGTTGGTATCGGGAAGATCCATCACATACACATCCTGAACTAACTCATGCCTTCCTAAGGTGAGTTTCATACCTGGTATGTATCTGTCATAGGGCATAGTACTCCCTCCTGCTACCTCTACTTTGAACCCTTCAAACTCTACTATAGGTATGTTCCTCCTCTTTAGTAATGCCTCATCAATGAAATTGTGGGAAGCTCCTCCATCAATCAGAACCGAGACTCTCTGTCCCTGCAAGACCCCTCTCATCTTGAAGGTGTTGATCTTGGGTACCCCATTGATAGATGTCAAGGTAGCCTTCTCTCCAGTTCCACATTCAAGTTCTGGAACCTCCTCTTCTCATGTCTCTGCAGTTTCAGCCTCAATGTTTTGTATCTGACCATACTCTTCCTCCTTTTCATTATTTGAGGTAACTTCTATATAGTGAACCTAGCCATGTCCCATGCACTTATGTGACGGATTCCATGGTTCTTTGCAAGTGAAGTAGAGTTTCTTTCTCCTCAGTTACCTTCTGGCGTTGTTATCTATCCTACCACGGCCCCTGTCAAATCCCTTTGGGTCACGTCCCCCTTGATTCATTGGAGGTATTTGATATCTTCCTCCACTATTAAGAGGTGGTCTAGGTATGAATCTAGGCTTTGCAACTGGCCCCAAATCCCTCGCCTTCCAAATGGCCTCCTGTAGGTTGTGGGGTTTAAAGGCCTTTACCCAACCCTTTAAGGGTTCCATCAACCCTTCTATGAAAAGCATCATGAGCCTTGTTGGGGACATATCCTGTACCATAACTGCCAATCTCTGAAATTCATCAATATACACTTCAACCGTACCTGTTTGTTTGAGTTGGGTAAGCTCCCGGAAATGTAGCTCAGGATCTCCTTGGTCAAATCTATCAATGAGCCTCTAAGTGAACTCTATATAGGATATAATCTGATTGTGGCTGAGTGTGGTGAGTCCATGATACCACCAGTCGTGAGCCTTGCCATCCAGGTACATAGTGGCGAATTTGATGGCCTCCATCTCTCTCATGGGGTTGAGTTGCAGGTAAGTATCCAAATTTTGTACCCAAGATTGAGTTGTCATCTTGGTCGTACCATCAAAGTATGGAATTTCTATTTTTCCCGCTCTTCGTTCAAACTCAAAACTTCCCCTGTTGTTCATCCTGGGTTGATTTCTAAACTTGAGTTGACAATACTGGTCTAGGGACATTTGTTTTTGGATCTTCATATCTAAACTCTAGTATTCATTGGTACTCCTTGCCAATTGTCCCACAAAATATTCAACCAATTCCTGTTGCCCTAGCTCATCTGAGAATGTGGGCATATACGATCTCGGGTTGGCTCTGCCACTCATATGTCGGACAAGCTATTCATTTGTGAATGTGGGTATGTATCTCCTTGAATTGATCCTGCTACCCATTTGACCCTGGAGGGTGTCTCCTTCCAAACTCCCCTCAGATCTGGAAGCTTTCTCCTGATTATGTCTGATCTCCTCATGGATCCCACCGAATCCACTAGCCTCCTTATGCCCATAAGTATCAGGGTCTTTCCCCTTATGTGCCATTTCCATTAGAAATGCAGTTAGATTGGATTGGTTCATGTTCATTATCTGCAGGTTCTCGTCAACTTTCTTCAATGTTTCATAAATCTCAGCCTGTCCCTTCCTGTTGGTTTCATGGTATTCATCCAAATATTGGACCAATGTGCTCTCCGTGCGGTTGACAGATTGTTGGAACTTGTTAAATTCCGCTGCTGCGAGAGTTAAGTCTAAAGCTTCATGGTCATCTCTGGATCCCTCCATCTCGGCCTCTATTTCACTGCTGGGTTTCTTCCTTCGACCCATAAGGATACCGATGTACCTTTGCATGCACCAATCCTTCCACAGGTTTGGAGGATCGAAGCTCTGATACCACTGTAATGATCCCAAGCCAAATCTTTTCTTGGAATCACTAACTACTACTGATCTATTGATGTGCAGGTATTTATTGAGTTATTAAGTGCATACAAGATTCATCAACACATGAATATCACAATGTATTCAAGACGTAGAAGCACAAACAAATATCTGACCTTTTTATTATGAGCAATGTAAGATCAATACAATAGATGGCCGATCTGGCATAAACCTCAGATGGTCATACAAGCAATGGATATGAGCTGCTACAAAATGCTCCCGGCAATACAAAATAAGCCTCCCAAGGCTGGATATACAATGAAGACTGAATCAAGTAGATCTGAGCCATACTAATGCTCAACCTCCAAGCTAGAAAGTGCCACACCCTGCTAGAATGCTGAAGCCCTCAATAATTCGGCCCTGCTACCAAAAGTGTCCAATCATCCTAAGAAATATGCCAAATGATAGATCGGGCAACTGTAAGGACAACCTATATGTCCAAATTCCCAAATCCACTCTCAAACCCTATAGATTTGAATTCCTCCACTTAATGGTGTGCCCCACTAGATGACTGAAACCCTAGCTGGTTCGACCCTGATGAAGGAGGCCTCCAAATTCTTTAAAACTCTCCAAGAATATAGATCGGGCTATGAGAATCCCATGGGAGAAGTTTCGGACTCAGATCTCAAGCAGATCTCCCTAGATCTGAGTTTTACTGAATCACAGGACGTCCCCTACGACTCCAAGACGTCCCAATCTGCAGACAAATGTACAATGATGATAACCCTCCAGAAAATCTCTCAAACTAATGGTCCTGCCCCTGCAAACAAAACCCAACTGTCGGAATGGTCCTAGGTCCTCAGGATAATCTAGATCGAACCTCCCTCTAGATGATGGTGTGCCCTTGCTAGAAACACAAGAACAGTACGACCTGCTACCTTTTGAAGCGCTAGATGGAGATGGGCTGAGGCTAGAATGGTGTGGAGGAGTCTTTCATCCCCGATACCAAGCTGCAGAACAAGGTGAGTGGATATTTCACCACTGAGTTGCTCACAAGGGTTTGTACAACAAAACCCCCAAACTGAATGCTCAAGAGCAATAGCAAATGCTAATCCAAAACTAGAATTCCTAATAGGTGTGCCCCAACCTCTTACTTATACTTTTTTCCTTCTAATTCTCTGTTGAGTTAGGTTAACTCCCAGGGTTAATCTTCTATTCTTCTATTGAGTTATCTTTTACCCTTAA
>SNQJ01S0032647.1:66839-111941 GCA_010110895.2 Picea sitchensis
ATAACAAACATTAAATAAAAGGATAAGAAGCATTAAATAAATGGGACAAGACATTAAATAAGAGGATAAGGTAATGAATGTAGGGATAAGGAATTTAATGAAAGGAAGAGTCGGTGAAAGGGGATAAGAGGGGGAGAGCCTTATGGGGAAGACATTCATTCTTTGGGGGAGGAGGATTTTGGATTTTGGGGGAGGAAGAATTTTGGAGGGGGACGGGAGCATTGGTTTCATGGCTTGGTATTTCTGGTTCTGTGGGAGAGTTTTCAGACTATGAGTATCATTGCAGGGGGCACCGAGTTGCTCGGGGTTTTGGGCACGGGGGCTAGGATTCCTTTCGGTTTCCTGGAGCTAGGGAGTCGGACAGGCTGCTCCTAGCTGGCTGGGTGGATAGTCAGTTTGGGCAGTGTTGGTCAGTTCATCGGGCTAGGCAAGACAACAACAAGTCAACAGGGAAGGGACAACCATATCGACGGGAATTAACATCAGAAACAGGTATTTATATGTGATTTGTTGATTGATTTGCTTGCTGTAGATAGATTTTAACTTATGCAGAATATTATGCTTTTGAAGTGAATGTATAATTTACGTAAGGCAATTATATGTTAATTGAATTTTAAAATTTTGTATTTAATTAATTCGGTTCTCTACAACATTGTGGTTTGCAATGTTTCACCTTTAGACTGTGCTGACCTCTTTCTTGGTCTCCCATACCAACAAGACTGACAAGTCATGTACCATGCCAAATCCCATCAGTACCATACCATCTTCAACATGAAGAACGCACCTATCTACTTACTTCAGCACCTAACATGTCCCCCCTGATGTGTCCTAGGAAGAAGAAACTAACCATGTCATTTACTACAATGACGTTTCTCTATGTTTTCCAAGGATGTTAAGCCCAATAACCTCACTAATTTGACACCTCCAACTGTAATATCTCTCCTCCCGAAATTTGTAAATTTCTCTCACTCTCCCATAAGGCTCCCACGCTCTTGAGCCATTACACACTCCATATATCTCATTCATGACGCATCATTTCCCAACGCACCATCATCTCGACCTGTTCCTAAAGACACTACCACACTTGAATGAAAAATTGGCCAGTTCCTTGAATTTTGCCATCATCAATCCTCCTTCTCCTCTCGTGCCTCTCTAGATTTAACTATTCCAAAGCAAGAGTCTATCAAATGTTTTCTCATTACCACTTACCACACCCTCACCAAAGCCACAATTAATTATTGTTATCCCTTACCCTGAATATTATTCTATGCTCCAATCCTTCGCTTGCCAGATTTGGAATGATATTTTTAAATTGAGATGGATGCCTGTCAGTTTTTTATTGGAGAGGTGCATAAATAGGGAGGGCACTCGGTGACATACCACTCCGAGACCATTTCCATATCCAAATTCAATTACATCAACTACGAAAAATAATTTTACATCCTGATGCATGCTTTGGAAAAGTGGCTCCATTACAATAGGGCCATCCACTCTTCCACTAGATTCTCACCTTTCGAGGTTGGTCTTGAATTTCGGTCTCTAGTTCCCACAGAGATGCCTCTCATTTTGGATCAATCGAGATCAACACATCAATACCAAGAAAAATTGGTGTCCCATAGTGGCATTCAAAATTTATCACGGAAACACACCCTAGTTGTAGCTTACTTTTAAGTAACATTAGATCATGCCAAGCAGCATCATGTTTCATACCTAGTCAGTAATCCATGCCAAACTCCAGTGCAGGCCCAATGGATGACATCCGAGACAGTTCAACGAAATCTTCCTCAGTTGGTGGCAGACACAGGGATGCTTTTGGATCTAAACATGGAGGAATCGGGCCACCATGAAGGGAATACCCATTCCTTGTTCAACTAGGAGAAGAGGATCAATATTCACTCAGAAACTTCTATTGTAATATGATCTCACCAGTCCTGGAAGCAATGCATTCTAAAAGAATGTTTACTATGTTAATTTCTAATATGTGCCAGTGTTAGTCAGTTTATATATTTGTAGTAAATCCTTTACCAGTATAGTGAGGAAGGATATATCTAAAATAAGTTGTTAGTCATTTTGTGTCAGTTCATTGTTGTGGGCAACTACTCTCATTAGTCAGAATGTGCAAAGCATTGAAAAAATAAAGTAACAACTACCATTGTAAGAAGTCACCTTGCATTATTAAAGGGGATGTTTTCTCTCTAATAGATTTGATGAAGTTTTTCCAAATCTTCTTGTCTCTTCTCTGCATTTTTTTTTTTCTGAGTGTGTGAGGTTGTTGCACACCAAGGGACTGGTGCGCCCTCTATATTGTACATTTGTATGATTATTGTCCTACATTTTTATGCAGTGTGCATTGGGTAAACAAAGTTCTCCCTCTTGCTGAGTATGTTCGTTGTTTTTGCTGAAGTGCACCCTCCATGAATTGAGTGCACCCTCTTCATTTTCAATCGCTAGACATATCAATTTGTTGAAGTGTGACCTCGATGAATTGAGTGTGCCCCCTCTGTTTGTAATCATTGAATAGATAAATTATGGTTTAATCCTACATGGTATCAAATCTGTTATTGTGAGGGAGTATTCACGTTTATGGAAGGTTTAAAGATCATATTGGACATCCCATAGAGAACTATGTATCGTCTATCTTTTTTAGTGATATTGACACCCTTCAACTACTTTGAGTGGAATAATAAGATAGAGATTCTACTTTGAAGCAAGGGTTTGTATAGGATCACCATGGGGACTGAGGTCGAGCCCACTTCAGTCATAGATAAATCAAAATAATTCAACAAAATGGATGAATCTTATGGGATATTGTGCTTCAGTATCTCTCTATATATCCTCTTTCATGTCGATACTTGCAAGACTCCTAACAATGTTTGGACAAAGTTTAAGTATTTTCTAGGAAAGCAAGACAATCTAAGAGGCCATCAACTACAAAATGATATAGATGCATTGAATCCAAGAGATTTCAAGATCCTACATCACTACTTCTATAAGTTTATAACTTTTCTTTCTCATGTTAAGGCTTATAGAATTGATAAGAAAGATGAACAGTTAATGTTTTCAATTCTAACAAAACTAGGACCAGAGTATTATGTCTACACTTCTTCTTTTCATACTACCAGGTTAGCTATGGGGTCTACATGAAAGATGATATCCTTAGATGATTTCATGGAGTCACTTATCCATGAGAAAAAAATTCTCATACAAATAGTGGTACTTAATAATTTCAAGCCCCGTGCGCTTACAACTCAAGGAAGTTCAAAGAAGAATAGGCAGAAAAATTAGGGTAAGAAGCACCAAGATAAAAAGAAGGATGGTAAAAAAAAGTCCACAGATGATAGTTCGATTTTGAAGGATCAAAGGGTATGAAGGAGAAGAAAAAGTGTTCCTATTGTATCAGGGGGCTCTATATTGAGATTTATTGCATGAAAAATACCATAGATTGCATGATACAAACACTTGAGCAACATCTCCTTGAGGATTATATTCTAGATAATGAAAGGGAAAACACATCATTAGAAAGAGGTAATGGTCATGCATTGGTTGATATTTCATATTCTCATAATTCTTGAGTACTTGATTCAGGGGATACCCATCACATGGACTCATTGAATAGACTTTTCTCATACTTGGAGACTTGTTCTGAACCACAAATATTCATGGGAGATGATTCTCCTACAGAGGTGTGTAGTAGGGGTAGAGTTGATCTAGACCATGGATGATTTCAGGATGTACTTCATGTTCCGAATATTTTAGTGAATCTTCTCTCCATCTGTCAAATCACCCATTCATGTTTAGGGAAGAAGATGGATTTCACTCCGCAATCATTTATTATTTTCGACTTGTCAGATGGTTCAAAAATTGTTGTTGGTGAGGTTAATCATCATTTCAAGTTGTACACCTTCTCTCACTTCAATCATAAATTTGATTATGTATATCTTATAACACATGATAATGAAGAGTCTAGGTTGTCGCATAAGAGGTTTGGGCATCTAAATTTTAAATATTTAGATCAACTTAGTGAGGGTGGAATGGTAAATGGATTACCCCACATTCCGTACATAGATGGATTTTTCCAGGCCTGCATAATAGGAAAACATCCTAAGGAGCAGTTTAACACAGGTAAAGCATAGAGGGAATCATCACTTCCACATTTGGTTAACAATGACATTACAGGTCCCTTTCCACACCCATCGATCAGTAAAGCTAAGTATTTTCTTACTTTCATTGATGATTTTTTGAGATATACATGGGTCTGATTTCTCAAATTAAAATATGATGTCTTTGAGTGTCTTAAATATTTAAAGCATATAGTTGAGAAACAAAAAAGGAAGAGGATTAAGAATCTTCATACAGAAAATGGAGGAGAGCATGTGAATAAGGATGTTGAGCATATTTTTTCATAATCAATTATAGATTTTCAACACACGGTTCCATATACTCCACAATATAATGGGGTAGTAGAGAGAAAGAATAGGACATTGGAAGAGATGACCAATTGTATGTTGCAGGCTAGAGCACTACCTCCAAATTTATGGGATTAAGCTATCAAATATGCATCCTAGATTCATAATAGAGTTACTCATAAATCATTTAAGGTAGTCACTCCATATTAGGCTTGGAGTGGGAAGAAACCGTAAGTCACTCATTTCAGAATTTTTGGTTCCCATGCATGGGCTACGATCCCTTTTGATAGGAGGAAAGATATGGAAGATCATAGTAAGGAGTGTATTTTTGTTGGATATACATAGAGAGTGAATGGATGCAAGTTATTAGATACTAATTCAGATACACTATTCATTCAAAGGAGTATTAAGTTTGAAAATGGTCCTTCAAAGGTACTTCTAGAGAAGTCCACACCTCCATCTCTAGTGCCACTAGTTGCAGAACTTAATGAGACCTATTCCAATCATATTTATGATTAGATATCTGAATCTGATATATATTATATGTCTGATCATAAACAAGAAGTTTCAAGTCCCAAGGATCAACCACAATTGATTCCATTCGGTTATCTCTATCTATTGCAGCAACTAGAAATTGGTAGGTACACCATATGGATGTGAAGAATTCTTTCTTACAAGGATATATTAATGAGGAGATATATATGGAGAAACCCTAGGGATATTTTCAGGATCCATCATTAGTTTGTAGGTTGAGGAAGTCATTGTACAGACTTAAGCAAGCACCTTGGGAATGGTATGCTAAAGTTGACTCTTATATTCTCTCTAGAGGTTTTGTTAGATGTATATAAGATCCTAATGTATATATGATGATGAAAAAATATTCACTTCTATTGATAGTTCTATATCACAAGGAGCTCAACCTCCTCCATTTTTGTAATGGATACTGATTTGTATGACAGGTTTTCTATGAAGGATATGGAACTGTTACATTAATTTCTTGGTCTTGAAATCAGACAGAATGATTTAGGAATTAATATGTCTCATTCCAAGTATTCCATATATCTACTTCATAGGTTTTAGATGACATATTGCAAGCCAACTCCAACACCCTTTCAAACAGGGGCTAGACTAGAGGATGTCAGTGCATCACCTTTGGTTGATTGTACTAGATATCAACCATTGGTAGGGAGTCTTCTCTACCTTACACACTCTCGACTGAACATCTATTATGTATTTGGATCAATTTACAAGTACATGAAAGAGCCTCATGATATTCATTGGAAGACATCACAGAGGATTCTCATATATGTCAAGGGGACTACCAGTTTTGGTATACACTATGAAGCATGATCTTCCTTGGATCTTGTTGATTACATAGACTTAGATTGGGAAGGAAAAGGCACTGATCGCAAGTCCACTTCAGGATATGAACTCTACCTTGTATCGTGACCTATCTATTGGTCAAGTAAAAATAAATAAACATTTTCTTTATGATCAACATAGGAAAAGTACAGGGGTGCAGTGAATGTTACTACTCAAGATATTTGGTTGCATCACTTTCTTACATAGTTAGGAGTTCATTTTCATCATCCGATAGTTATATGTTGTGATAATAAAAGTACTCTCAAGATGTGTACAAAATCCGTTCATAGGAAGCATACCAAGCACATTGAGGTCTATATGCACTTTATTTGAGGACATATCTAGGATGAAGTCATTGATATGTAGTTTTCTCCATTTTCAGAGTAGGTGGAAGACATTCACAAAGCCTCTCACCAAAATTATGTTTGTCTCATCAAGGGACATTCTAGGAGTGAGGGATACTTTGAATTAGCATATGAACATGTTAGAAACATATTTTGAGGTGAGGGATAAATTTTGAATTAGGGTATACACCATGTTAGGTTACTTTGAGTAAAGTGTGGGGGGTGTTCTTTCCACTGTGTTTTCCCTCTTTACCTCACTTTTGTTCAGTTGTTATGCATCTTTAATTGTACATGAGTACATAACATGGATTCATGTTTCAGGGAGTCATCATCATGCACACCCCGTTTGTGTTTCAGGGGGGGTGTTCGGGTACATGCTCAACTACATACTTAGTGACATACTCAATTTTTCCATTTTCCTACTATTTAGGAGGACTGTTATTTATAGCAGCTCTATTTTTAGCTGGTGGATTCCTATATGTAATACCGTGGGAAAATACACTGGTTTCCAAAACCATGGGCTCATAAACCACCATTAGGAAAATTCCTATTTTTTAGCTACCATTAGACCAATTCCTATTTTTAGCCACCATTAGGCAAATTCCTATTTTTTAGGAGATAATTCCTATTTCCTTAATTTTAGGAGATATTTTCTATTTCATGGCTATAGAGCGCACTTTGTTAAGAATATTATCCTCTTAGGGAAGTGCACATTACCCATCTAATACTTGGAGTTATCTCACTTCACTTATTTAGTGATTTTCCATAATTAGCAAATTCTCACTCAATTAGGACTTTAGTTCCATTCTTGGACTCTAGTCTTATTCTAGGAGGTTTTTTCTGTTATGGAATTCATGTTGACTTCATGTAGAGTTCTCACTAATTTTGTACCTATTTTTTTTACCTTTTCTTATTATTAAAAACTTTTGACTTTAGTTAATTGTTGCTATTGGGAGAAGTTACTTTTTTACTTGAGAATGCACATAGAAATACCAACCTAGTGCACATTACTCCTCATGTGGAGAGTCCTATATATTTTAATCATTATCAATGATTAATACATTGTGATTAGAGTTGGTTTCTTAGTCTCTTATGCGTGAATGTTTATTCTATTTTTTTCTCTCCTCTCTCTCTTTTGCAATTAGCTAGTGTAGTATTTCCTTCTCACAATTAGGCCTTGGATTATGGTCTAATACTACATGAGAAAACCAAAAATAGATTATCATAGCCAACTTGTTATCCAATTCCTTCAGCCTATCAGCTATGATATGACCCTAGACTAATGGTTCCTAAGCCCTTAAATCAATATTAGTAGCAATCTTCCTCTTCAACCATTCATAAAATAAACATGGAAATTCAACAAAGAAAATTTCATGCATAAAAGTGTAGATATACCTATCTTTCCATCCTTCTATGTTGGTGATCAAACATTGATTTTCTTGCCAAGAAAACTCATATTCTTTCACAGTTATCCAATCTTGTATTTCCTCCTAAGATGGACACCAATTGATCCTCTACCTTCATCATGCAATAAAAAACATTCATGTCCCAACAACAAAACCATTTGTTTTCTTTCTTGTACACATGCCTCGTAATGTTTGGGGGTTTATGAAAAAAGGTTCATCCATAGCTGACCAACAAAAACCCGAAGACATCGACATATCAATCCTCAACAAAAGAATGAAGAAGATCTCACCTGAGATGCCATTAGAATCACATAGACCATCTGGTCTTGTGTTAGTGATGAAGGGTTAAATTACACATGGAATCAACTCGGGATGAAATTGATACATTCCATTGCAATATAATTAAATATTAACAACATGAACATTAACATATACATTCATTCGATACATAATCAACAGAACAATTGATAGAAATAACCACAACTTGTATCATGTCCATTGACATAGTTGTATACATGGACCAAGAGACTCATAATTCATCATAAACAGTGCCATGTGCTCTCATACATTATATCAATATATCACTACAAGGATCCATGCACTTTATCTCATACTCTTCATGTACTACTAAGGTGACAATATTGCAAATTTTATACAAAACTTGTTCCAACTACATACAAATCTAGACTCACAAACAAGCCCTTTCTAAGACTATTCAGAATCATATCTGGACCAAGAGAATTCAGAGAAAATGTACTGAATGAACAAAAATCAACAACCTCCTCTATGTCGTCTATGATCCCATTTTGATTTCGTCTTTGCTCTGGTGCTCTAGAACTTTCAATATGATCCACTCACTCTATTGACTACCAATCCCAAGCTCTTTTTCCACCCACATGTATTCCATGTAGCCTAATTGGAGTCGTATAATTCTTAAGTAACTTGTTAGCTCATCCCTTAACTGCTCCACGATATCTTGTGCTACTTGAGTTAATCACTAGAAAAAATTTCCCGAAGATCCTCTTCTTCATTCTAGAGTGCATGCGATATCTTCTTGATTTTTGACATGCATAATGGACTTAGACTAGCGTGAGTGCCTTATATCATCCATTTCCCAGCTGCTGATGTGAGTGCAAAATTATGTTTGTGTGCATGCACAACCTTTATCTCAAAACTTTGGTTACCAACAAAATGACACTATTCATAAAATAAATGCATGTATTTCAATATTATATAACAATTATAAGGTATGTAATTGCAACTCACTTTGAGTTTTTTATTATTATTGTGATTATTTACTATATATTTTCCTTTTCTTCTATAACCTAAATTTATTTCTATCTTCCTAACATCATCATCTACTAGTCCCTCTCCACCAAAAGATATATGATTGTAAATCTATTACAACAATTCATATATGTGAAAATAACCTAAAATCTATGGATAAAACATACACAAGATTTGACATGAATAGTGAAAATAGACATGCATAACATCAACATGTATGCATAGATGCTTTATTCAATTAAAGGTAATGAAAGTCACCAATTTCAATGAAACTTGATCAAAGTCAACTAGAATTGTTTGTAAACATTTGAGTTGAAGTGATCACATCCTCCAGTTTGATAGTTAAATTGCTTATTCTTTTGGTATCATGTATTTTTCCCCCACTTCTACCTAATAATTTTATGTATGTAAGTTATCACACACTTATTACCGTGGCACATCCTTATGTGGGAATTCATTCCACATTAATAGATATTGTATAGAAACGAATAATCCAAGTAAGCTAATATTGGATCTATGGTCATCATTATCCAAACCAACTACCATTGGATTATTGTTCCTATGATGGAGTTAATTAATATGTATATAATGGATTCATATTTTATCACTAATCTATGAGATATTTGTGTATCCATTAAGAAGTTTTAATCCTTGACATTATGGAAAAGAATGTAAAAAAATAATACAAAAGGTGATTTATTAAAAGACATACACATGATTTTATAATATTTCATGGCACATACATAGAGTGATTCTACAAAGTCTAACTAAACTGATTTAGGGAGGAGAGTGTATGATCAAGATATATGTCCTTCTATAGGACACTCTAGTCATTGAAGAGAAAGGGACCTATCATTAGGAAATTCTTAGCATCTTCGACCATCTTAACCAAAATTTGGAGGAACTTGACCATAAGTATGAGAAACTGATAAATTCCATATGTGGGTTAGAGTTAGGAACTAAGAGATAAGATGATATAGTTGATAGGTTGTATTTTTCATTTTTATACACTAAGGTCAACCCCAAGAGTTGGATATACATGTCTTTGAATAACTTCAATATTGATCATTTTTTTTAATCATTTTGTTAAAGTCTCCTATGGAAGTTAGACACATTAAGGATTTATTATATTATCATTATTATATAGTTATTACGTTTGTTATTATTATTATGTATTTTTAGCATTATTGTTATTATTATTATTATTATTATTAAATTATTTAATTATGTTTTTTAAGTTATTTTTTGAGATTTGTGTTTATTTTTAAATATATAAAAAATAGTGGTGTATTTGGTCAATTATGAATTATTTTAAATAAATAAGATATAAATTTAAATGTTTTAACACTACATCATTTATTGTGTGTGCACAAGAGTCTAAACCTTTCATTATTATTCTATCTCTCATCTCTTAACTCTACACTAAACCCAAATTACTTGGAAACTATCATTAATGGGACATTATAGATTAACCTTCACTAGTTAACACCTCTTACTTAGTGTGATATGGCATGCGATTCTACTATTTTAATATTTTACTTAGGAGGCACATTTTAAATCATGAATTTACTCTAATGGGTATTTCATATGGTTGTTTACAAAGGTGGAGTCATAATACCAATATCATTAGACTAACTTGGAGGTAAATGATCCATGAGTGTTGTGTCTTTTAAGACTAATATGGTCCTTTTTCCCTTTAAATTAACCTTCATTAATGGTAAAGTATTCACTCTACATTGGAACTCAATCTCAAACTAGTTCCTTGTCCATAGGGTTATGTATATGTAACAAAAAAAAATGTCTAAAAAGATCGTTTAAGGAAATCCAACATTTTTAAAATGAAACCTTAACCTACTCTACACAACATTACTCCTTAGCTAGAGTTTTAGGAGAGGGAGAGTATGAGAAGGAGAGAAAAGGAAGGGGAGGAGAAGGGACAATGAAAATTAAAAAAATATGATTGAGTGGGGAAGAAAAGAGGAAAAGGGAGAGGATCATAGAATAAAAGAGTAAGAGAGATGCAATGGATTAGGGATAAGAGAAATACAAAAAGGAATAGGTGGATAAGGGACATAGAGAAGAGGATGGGAGGGGAATACAAAGTGAAAAAAAAAGGACGTGGGAAGTAAAAGAGGTGGGAAGAAAAAGGAGGGGAAGATTAAGAGGGAAGAAAAAAAGGAAGTGGGGGAAGATGGAAGGGATAGTGGCATACAAGGAAGAGGGGAAGAAATGATATGGATAAGAGGAAGAAAATGATGGGGTAATAAAAAGAGGGATATGAGGGAGAGGAAGGATAAAATAAAGAGGGAAAGGAAGAAGGGCATGAAGGAGAGGGAGAAGAATAAGAAGACGATGGGGGAAGAAAGAGAAGAGGGAGAGGAGGGGGTTGAGGGGGAGGAGAAAGACTAAAAGGAAGAGGGGGAGGAGGGGTGTGGAGAATACTAATAAAATAAGTGGGAAGGAAAACCTAAATCTCATTTTGTGATAAATCTATAAATTAAAAAAAAAATGGGAGAAAAGGAATGAAAACCCAAATTCCATGTACAAAACCTCAAAATTATGTTTCATATGGACAACCAAAATCCCATTTTTCTTTAATTCTTCAAATTAAAAAAATTAATTTGAGGGAAAATGAAAAAAAAAAAAACTTACCAGTGAAACTGACAGATCTATTGATTCACCAAAAATGTCCCTTTCTTTCTCTTGTTAAGTTTCCCCACAAATACATTTAATACTTGGTACTTTACGCTTAGGTGTCTCTTCCATATGTGATGAAAATATTTGGCATCATTTCCTAAAGATTTTATTTAGATGTAGAGCTCAAACTTCTCTGATAGTTACTACCCTTGGAATACCTTGAGCTATTCTCAAGTTTCCTTCCTCATCGAAGGAAGTAAACACTTTGTTATAACATTCTAGGATAGCATGGTGCTTGTCCAACCAATCCATACCAATCAGGAAATCATATGAACCCAAAGGTATGATACTCAATTATTTCTTTATTCTTATTCCATTATTGTCTTTTGGACACACCTTAACCAACTCATTAATTATTTATTTAGATCATATAGCTAGCTGAACCAACCAAGATTTCCCAAGTTTACTTCTTGGAAAATTAAATATTTCCACCAACTTAGAATCTAGATAACTATGACTAGCTCCTAAATCAATTAAAATAGAAATAGGTTGGTCATGGATCTTACCTTCCACTTCAATCATGTGAGATTGAAATTTATCTTGCATGTTTTCCAAAGCTGCATAGATCCTTGGCATGATTTTTCCCATGTCCTCAATTGTATCATATTTTTGTACATTGTGAAAAATCCTCACTTTTTCACCTATATAAGGGAAATATTTGTACATGTGATCTCCCTCATAACCCAAAAATTTTATAGGTTTTTTCCTACACCTCTTTTCCAAATTTTTTCCTATTCTGGGATAATTTCGAGCTATTTGTTCCTAAGAATTATTTCTAAAAAATGGTGGCTTGTTCCCCTTATTCCTATGCTCAATCTTACCTTTATTCTTTTGTTCCCAAGCCTTTTGTAAAGTTGGCCTTCCTATATGTTGATCATATAGACATTTATCTCTCCTGATTGCTCCATCTAATGTCTTTGTATCATCATATTGTATCTTTTCACTAAATATTGATGGCATCCCACTAATGAACCTTTGAATCTTGACTTGTTCATGCTTGGTGAAGTCCACATACTTCATTTTTTCTAAAAACATCCTTCCATAATTTTCCATGGTCATACTCTGAAGATTGAGTTCTATTGACGCTTGAATCCGTTAGGACCGAAACGAAAACCTAATGAGGATACAAATCCTCTTGCGTTTTTATAGAGGTGGTACTCCTTTGTTTGAGATTTTTAAAATGTGGGACTTTTATAGAAGTGTGTCGATGGAAAGAAAAAATATATATAAAAGAAAAATGGATTTTTTTTTTTCTTTTAAAAGAAAGATCTTGAGAATGGACCAGGAAACACATACATTCATACATTTAAATAAAATAAACAAAATTTTCTCACATCCATCATAATAGGGCTAAATATTTATGATCACATAAAAAATTAAAAGAAAATGATCTTCATGCATAAGATAACTTTGATAGAGTAATACATGGGAAGCTTAAATGAAGATAACGATAGATCAACCTCAAATACTTTATATTCAGAAAAAATTGGGTTACAAAGTACAGTCGAGATTGTTCCCAAAATAACTCTCTTGGAATTTCTAAAAAATATATAGTTGAATACATATTCTCTGAAATTAAAAAGAGTTTGTCATAATGACTAGTATTGGGGATCCCACAGACCATAAATCAAATATGTATAAGAATGAAGTTCTTAGAAATAAGAAAGTGGGTACGGAAGACAACAAGACCTGGCAAGAAGAAAAAAGAAATGATTAGTATTCGGTTAAACTTTCTATTTAAAGAGGTGGAGTAACTGGATGAATATCTTGATAAATATAGAAATATGTGATCTGTACGAACTTACTATGATGGTATCTCCTCTTTGTCACTGTATCGTTGATGTCCTTTTATGGCTTTCATCGGCGATTACAGGAACCGTCTCAACCATCCTTTTCCATTCATCAATAAGTTTGTCCACAAACTTTTTAAACCACTCCTCAATGTATCTCCTCATTGGCACCACATTGATTTCATGCCAGATTTTTATATTGAAGATATCTCCTTCCAAGTCCCTTAGATCAATAGAAATATTTCACAAATCTTCTTCAATATCTTGATTTTTAATCGAATAGTCGACTAGCCAGTTTTCCACGTAATCTTCACTATGCCATAGAATTTTTCAAATCATAACCCTTTAAAGATCTTAGATTCTTCATCAAATGCTTTCTTGGTTAAGAACAACGAGTTGAGTATCAATTTGGGCTCTTGGACCTCATTGGTGCTCCCATCTAGGTCTATCTTAGTCATCTTTTTGAATAATTATTCTCTTCTGGTTATGGCCTGGCTCCATGCTTGGAAAATAATATTCAGGTTCTTAACCTTTTCCTTGCAGCATGCATTTATTTGTTTGATCTAGTTTGGAGAAGGGAGATCCTCCTCTCTTCTTCTCAACTTTTTCATATTGGTAACTTTAAAACCAAAGGGTACGACTGCATCGAGGTAAAAACCTTCCTTGTTTTTCAAATCTACCTATAAATATTCATGAAAAGTGCTCTTGTTCCAAAAGAGACCATTCTCTTTGAAATATCTCAAGATTTTGTTATTAATTCCATTATTTTCTTGATATTCTTCTTCACATAGCCTCGGGCTGATGTGAGAAGGATTGTCGATCCTTTTAATTTTGTTGTAGGTGTAGTAGGCTCAATCATTGCTAAAGGACTAGAAAGTACTAGAAGAGGAATTAAATTTTTCTCGAATACTTTGATTCATTCCTTTAACCTGTCATTCTCTGCTTCAAGGCCTCCAATAGAATTATCTAGAGCATCTCCAGTTGCTCTACGAATTTGGGAAATTTGGGAAGGACGAATATTCCATAGGTTGATCTCTGAATGAGATTTCTCGTTTTTATTCTTTACATCTCTTTTCTCAATAATCAAATATTTTGACTCTCTGTCAAAAACAACGCTCTGAAATACAAAATACTCTTCTTCATCAAAGGTCTCGCTCTCAATTATTTTGATCTGAGGATTCTGGTGAGCAGTGTTCTCCAGTCGGTCGATGTTGGGGAACACTTTTGTGATGTCAATTTCTAGTTTCATATCCTCTAGGGATAGGTCGTGGATGTCTTTTTCACCTTGAGGTCCCTCCTCTTCTTGCACAATGTTTTATCTTTTTTTCCTCAAGTGATGCTTGTGAGAACTTTCAATTTTTCCTGAAGGAGGGTTCTTATCTCATCCTCCTCATGAAGAACTCTGTGTTACTTTCTTAATTTCGTGGGTCATTGGAGTGCTTCTCCGAGATGTTGTACTATTTGGAGTGACAGACGGGGATTGGGAACTTTTCTCACCTGGACCTTTTCCTCTCTTCTTGTACGACTCATTGGTGTTGAGTATCATTTCCAGGTCATCAGTGTCACGAGCGGGAGTTTCTGAGACATTATATTTGTCTTCATTCAAAATAGCATTAATGAAAGAATTGCGGAAACCAACAACCAATAGATGTTCTACAAAAATTCTACTACAATCGAACCCTTTTACTCTTTTATCATATTTTAGATTGATGTTGTGGAAGTGGCCCGAAAATTCATCAATATTGTTCATATTTATGAATATGAAGTCCCCAACTTTCCAAGGTGGAGGTATGAATTTTTTTTTTTCTCTTTTCATGGAAAAAATGAAACCAATAGTTGTACTACCTTGCTATTTCAACAACAAAAACTTTGTCAGATATGTGGCATGAAAGGGAGGAAGGATTTTCATTGGAACAAAAAATCCTTATAAATTTATAATTATCCATTTGTTCTAGTGTCCCCTTCCTATACAGGAACTTACTCACCTGTTAAGACATCTAGGGAGTCTCCTTTCCAAAAAGAAAGCCTTTATAAACTGAGACAAAATCATTAAAAACTTCAAAAAAATGTTGGGAGGCCTTGTGCCTGTTATAACCCTAAATTGCACCAGACATGCATACTTGACATTAGGCCATCAAACTTGCTATATTTACCAAGCCATCACTAAATAAGCTCTTCAAAAAACCATTTCTTTGAAGTTGTACGCACACTGCACCACTACTACCCACACACCTGCTGACCCACTACAACCCGCGTACACTCATATAATATCACGAAAAGTGGAAAATTGCATAGGATATTGGGTTTTGGGCCGTTACTTAACCATTTGACTTCCCATATCCAGTCACCCCAATCGTTATTATCCATTTTGGCCTATAAAATAAGGGGTTGGGGTCCCATTGCAAAAGGGAAGCACGAGAGAAAATAAACTATGCCCATTTTATCAATCTCCCTTTGCCCCAATTGCAAAGCCCTTTCCATTTCCCTAAGAGATAACTGAAGAGGAGAAGAAGACGTGGAAGAATTTGGCGCATGGTGATGAGGATCCTAGGACCAAGTTCGAGGAACAGTGTCGGTCTCATGTTGTAAGTGACTTTTTTGTCAAATTAATATAAAGAAGTACTTTTTCCGTCCCACCAAATGACGTCTTAAACTTATATGATTTGTTTAAATTTCTTGCTTATGATTTCTTACCCACTAATCCATATGTAGAATGCATTCTTGTAGTTTCTTGTTTGTCTTTTGATGAATGCAGGTCAGCCTTGGGAGGAGATTTGTAGTTAGGAAACAACCAAGTGCAAAGGGATCGACACCGAATGCAGAGTTTAAGGTAGGCCTACCAAATCCCTCTCTCTTGTCTTTTATGTATGATTGTGGGGTAATGTTGGGATAGTGATTAAAAGTAGGAGACTTTAGAAGGTTATCTTTTCCTACACTTTAGACCCTTGGTGTAGTCTGTAGAGTGGTTTTCCTGCTATAGTAGAATTGGCAACCGTACTGGGGATGCCTCTAGGGTCTTTGGGGATATTTCGTTTTGGGTTCTTTGAATCAATTTATTCACTATTTTCTAAGTTTTTGTAAGCTTTTGTGTCATTAATGGATGTGGGCCTTCCATAATAGTACTCCCTGCCTGTGTTGGACTGTTGTTTTTCCATTTTTTTTTAGGATTTACAGAGGTGTACGTGGCCTGTAGTAGGCCTGTATGCATGCATACATGCCCTGCCCTTGGACAACCCATGTACATACGCTGGTTGTTGAAGTGTCAGTAGTGTGCCTGTTGAGAAAGTTTTTGCAAAAAGAGGAGGCAATCATCCTCTTCCCTGTCAGGAGTCACACTCCTAAGGGGTTTTCTTGATCTAGTACTGGTCTCTGTTATAACAGTTTGTAGCCTAGGTCTGAGTTTAGTTAAGCTTTCTTTTGACCAAAGATTTCTTTTGTTTTCTTTAAATAGGGTTTTTAGACAAGTTGGTGAGTCTTCTTTGATCTTCCTACATGGTATTGTTAGTGATTCCATGCGATCTGCGATTGGGCCAGAAGCCATTTCTTGGTCCTGTCCTATCTTCATTTTTCCATTCTTTTCTGTGGAAGAAAATAAAATAATTCATTTTCAAATTTCTTGTTTTGAAGTATAAAACAATAAAAAAAATCTTTCATTTCTTTGTTTGGTAAAGTAGTTTAGGTTAAGTTTCTTCATTTACCAAGGAAAAAGAAAGTTTTCTTAAGTTCTTTACTTGAATGCTTAGGGAAATTAAGTAGCTCATAGTCGAGTGAAATCTTGTTTCGAGTTTTTCTTTTCAAAGATCTGAGAAAAGTAGTTATGAAAAGTTTGGTGAAAGAGTTTTCAATTGGCAAATATTTATTTGTGAAGAAAGAAGTACTTTGTTTCCAGTATCATCTTATGCTCTTCTCTTTTATCTCTTAAATAACATCATTGGTTTCACTTTCATTCCTTTTGACTTATTAAAACCACTAAAATTAATGCCTAATTAAAATTTATTAGACTTTGTGTTTGAAGGCTTCATCAATTTAGTCTAGGATAGAGCCTTGATTTAGGATTGGAGAGGAAACTCTTTAAGGCTACAAAAATGAACATAAGAGTATGAGCTAGGGAGTTCTTGAAAGTACAATAACCGTGAAAGTTATCTGGGACCCCCCTCTAACATAGGGGCTAAACACAAGGTCACGTGCATAAAGGTAGAAGAGATAACCCCTGCAAAGCCAGACCAAGCATAGTGGGGAACACATATAGAGGGCTTATCTTGGGATTCTGTTGATCACATTTTCCATGGACTAGAAAGGGTATAAAACTAAGGCGAAAAATAGACCAGCAAGGGTATTTTGAGGTGACCAGGTTACAGGAAACTGTGCCCGACTCATTTCCAAGAGGAGAACATTTGATTCCGGAGGAACCAATCATTTCTGACCTCGGAGTGCAAGCTATTGGTCCATATAACCCTCCAATCATTGATATATTGATGCCCATAGTTGTATAGGATCAACCTTATGAGCATCAGGTAGTGTCACAAACAACGATTTGAACAAATGTTGCTACTTCTTCAAGGAATACTCATATTCCCTTTATGGCTATCACTACAGGGGGTGTTCTGCCTCCTAACCAACCGTTGCCAGTCCAGACCACTATGGAATGGAATTACTCTACCTCGGGCAATGGTATGATTCCATCTATGGCAACGATCACTGCTCCGTTCACCCAAAGAATGACAGGCCCTTTGTTCTCATATGGGATGCCTAGCTTCAGTACGAGCACTGTCCTTTCCCACTCCACTCTACAGATGTTAGGTCTTATGGAAAGGAGCTCCAATGCTACTCTACAAGGATCCATCGGGGGCACTTCAACTCCCTATAATTATTTCTTTTACAAAGTGGGTCATATACCTACTTCATTCCCTTCGCTCGGCGGTGCTCACTAGCACTTTGTTGGGCCAGACATAAACTATACTTCATTTGGATTAGGTAGTCAAGGACTTCCTACTTATAGAATGTCAGTAGGTTCGACACCATTCTCTTTGTTCATCAAATTTGGTAAAAATGAATTCTCATCAGCTTCCATCTCGACTGGGGACAACCCCGGTTATGGACAACAAAATCCTATGCAGGGTACTATTCCTACAGAGGGGGCAAACTTAGGAATTCCTTTCTCACAAGGACCTTGGAATCCATGGTAGGGATTAGTTCCCTTGTCAGGGATGTTGATCAGGGGAAACCCCTTCCATAGCCAATGGAACCCTGGGCAAGGGTCAACACCTATGCCCGTCGGATAGGTAGGGGGAAACCCTTCCCAAAATCCTTGGAATGCGACGTAAGCCCAACCCTTTACATCCTATTATGGGAGTTAGCCGATGATGTCTCAACAAGTGCAAAATATGTATGTTGGTCACGACCATGGTTATTACCATAATCCTGGCTAACAACCTAACTTTTCCTGGCAACCTAGTGCCATCCAAACTCCAGGCTCCTCTTTCCCTAGTTATAATCAACAACCCAAATTACAATTTCTGGAAACACTGCACTTGCCAAACTTGACAAGGTTATTAAACGACCCCATCTATCACAATCCACATTGGCCTCTTATTCCAACCAAGTTGCCTTTGGACATTCCAAAGTTTGAGGCAAATCCTAACGAATACCCAAGCGATCATGTGACTACCTTCCATCTATGGTTCTCATCGAACTCTTTAAGAGACGACTCCGTCCAATTGCATTGGTTTCAACACACTCTCATTGGGAGTGCTGAAAAATGGTACATCGAGCTCGACCGCTCAAGATACTCGTCCTTCAACAAATTGGCAATGGATTTCTTAAACCATTTCTAATTACCTGTGAAATACAACACCGACACCAAATTGTTGGCCAACTTTGAGCAGACAAAAGCAGACCATATCTCAGATCACATCCGAGAATGGAGATGTCAGAAGAGTTTGATAAAAGTTCTAGTCCCACCAACGTTCTTGCTTGAGTGGTTCCTTAAGTCTTTGGTACCTCAGTTGTCTAAAGACATCGCAACCTCAGGGGTATTTTCAGAAGAAGAAGTGATAATGAGAGCTTAACAGCTAGAGCTAATTTACTCTCAGTCCGGTTTACTTTACAAAGTTTTTCCAGATGCACCAAGGTCTGGGCCACATGTCGATGGTATTGTCGGTTCAATGCAAATGAAGCCTATTGATCATCTGTCAAATCAATTGCAACAATTTTTGATACATCAAACAAGGTCCAGCCAAACCACTGGTTCAACTATTCTCCCTGCCCAAAAGTCAGATGTACACAGTGTGCAATCGACAAACCCAAAGGCCACCCAACAGCTTGACGGAAAGAAGAAACAATTAAAGAAGGGTAAGGGGGATAAGAAACCTACCGATAATGCTAGCGGGGGAAACACTGAAAAGAAGAAGTTGAAGTATCCATGTAATCTTTGCAAGGAAGACCATCCAACTCACAAGTGCCCTCGTCTTGAGGAGGTCCAAAAGTTATTGGCACAACAACAACCTGTCATGTTAATGAATTTATTTCCACATGGGAAAAATCTAACTCAATCCTCTTCGAGCGCGGAAGGGGGCAGTCAAGGATCCCCTCCCTATTCATGTAATCCTACATTTATGAATGTATAAATGATGAAAGGTAGCATTGACATAATGACTAGGACATGCGTCTACGGAATGCCAAACACCTATGATAAGGGTAAAGAAGACGAAAACCCACATATTCCTCTCCATATTGAGAAGACGTTCGGCAAAAAAATGACACACATCCTAAAAGGAGCGTTCAAGAAAGCTTCTCACAACCCAAACACAAGGGCCACCCATAATTACTTTGTGGTGGAGGATTTTTCACAAACCCCTTTTGCAATGTCTTCTTTGGAAGTGCTCCAGATTTTCCCTTCCTAGAGAAAGGCCCTGTTAGATTCCTCAGGATCTATTGAGACTTGTAATATGGGAACGATCATGCCTGATACGACCAACTTAAAACCTCGTCTTCCTTACCATGTGGCATTTCAGATAGTAGTGGCTTACACCATGAAAACTTTTACTCAAAACATTTTCCGCATGGTCGTTGATGAGTGCGCCTTGACATGCCTGATGTCTTTGCCATGTTGGAAGGCCATTGGCCAACCCGTTTTGTCTCTGTCACCTACTCTTCTTACCGCTTTTGACAATCATTCGTTTCGAACACATGGAATCATCCCCTCTTTTCCTATGCAGTTAGGAGGGATGACCATGTGTGTCGAAGTTGAAGTGGTTGATGCGTCTCACAACTACAATCTCTTGTTAGGAAGGAGTTGGACCTACGCTATGCAAGCAGTGGTTGCGACAGTTTTTCGGGTCTTGTTGTTTCCACACGAGGGCCAAATCGTGACCATTGATCAATTATCCTTCTCCCATCCTGACCCTTCATTAGGGTTATCCATGGTCCCGATGATTGATAATCCTCAGCCCGACATCGTCAACATAGGGGTTGGTTTGTGCCCACCTTTGATGGGTACCTTCGATTACCCACCTCCACCGACAATGTCCATTACATATCGGTTGTCCCCAACTAGCCTAGGGCTGAAATATTTCTAATCTTGTCATTTTGCATGACTTACTTTAACGATATGTGGACTATTCCTTCCCCATCAACCACGATGGAAGGGACAGGGAACCATGGCATGGCCATGCCTTTTTCTATGGTAGAAGTTGCGTACTCTATAGTTTAGCAAGATTATGCCGACCCAGATCCGACTTCCGCACAGGAGTTAGATCTGGTTCCCGAGCCTACATGGGCTCACAGTTCCCTCACCGATACTGATTCTTTAGACTTAGTCTTGCCCTCAGACGAGGTGATTATTGAGGCAATGACTAGTCTGGACAGACCCTGGGATGATCGTCAACACAGATCTTACTTCCTCTAAGAGTTAAGAAGAATTGACGCAGGTGAATTCACTTTGACTATGACTGGAGATAAGGCTTGTCTATCAATCCTTTGGCTACACACATTGTTTACATTGAAGGAAATATGGAAACCATTTCTCAAATGATACCTATCAATATCTCCAAAATCCATGGCATCGTGGAGAATATCTTCGTCGGAGCGGACTGCTCCCCCGAGGAGATTTGAATCTACACAGATTTATTTAAAGATTTCCGCGACGTGTTTTGTTGGTCTTACGAGAAAATGTCAGGCATAGATCCAAGAATCATTGAACATGAAATCATGACATATCCTGATGCTAATTTGGTCGGGTAGAAGCTTCGTCGAGTCAATCCTAGGAAAGAAGTATCTATTAAGGCTGAAGTAGAGAAACTACTCCAAGATGGTTTCTTTACCCCATCCAATTGACTCAATGGTTGTCAAATCCCATTTCAGTCAACAAAAAATAGGGTACGATTTGCGTATGTATGAATTTTTTTTATTATAACAAGGCCTGTCCAAAGGACAATTTCCCCACACCATTTATTGACCAGATAGTCGATGAATGCGTAGGTTGCAAGGCCTTTTATTTCATGGATCATTTTTGGGATACAATCAGATACAGATCAAGCCCTAAGACCAACACAAAACTGTTTTCATCTATCCGTGGGGTACATTCACTTATTGAAATATGCCTTTTGGTCTGAAAAATGTTGGAGTTATGTTTCAGGGGGTCATGTCTTTTTCTTTCCACGATATCAAACACATACTTGAGACTTATCTCGATGATTTAGCATCATGATATCGTAAGAGAGATGATCATCCAACACACCTTCGACTTATCTTTGAGCGATGTTGCTACTGCCAGATACGCTTGAATCCAAACAAATGCATATTTTGTGTAACATCGGGTCGTTTGTTAGGTTTCATAGTTTCAACAATAGGGTTCATGGTCGATCCTCTAAAGGTTGAGGCGATACTTCAATTGCCTCCTCCATGCACAATCCCTCAGCTTCAAAGTTTACAGGGAAAAGAGAACTTCTTACGTCGTTTCATCGCAAACTATGCCGAGATCACAAAGGGTTTCATGCATTTACTAAAGAAGGACATTCATTTTCTCTGGGACTAAGCCGCTCAACACTCCTTTGAAGCATTGAAACGTGCCCTCACGTCTACTCCTTTGCTTCAGCCACCCAATTATAATAAATATTTCTTATTGTACTTGGACACTACAGAGTCGACCATCGGTATGGTCTTGGTTCAGGAGGATGATTTTCTCTCAAAATATGTGATTTATTACCTGAGTCGAGGCTTGGTTGGACCAGAACTGAATTATTCCCACATTGAAAATCATGCATTGGCATCAATTCATGTTGTCCAACAGTTTCTCCATTACATCTTTTTTTGCAAAACCACTGTCATTGTCATCGTCAATCTGTTTCAATACGTGTTGACATGACGTGTGATCGGTGGAAAGATCAGTAGATGGATAGTTCTCCTCCGGGAATTCCACTTAGATTTTGTCTCGGTGAAATCCAAAAATTCATTGGTCTTTGCGAAACTAATCTTGGAACTTACGGTCGAATCCAAAGATGTTATACACGAGGAGTCGCCTATCAAAGGAGACATGTTTTTGATCACGTCTTCATACCCCCAGGATGGAGATATACTAGTCTATCTCCAGACTTTGAAATTCCCTACCTCTGCTTCTCATGATGAGAGTCGCTATATATGCCATCAGGCCAAGCACTATCTCATCCTCGAGGACACTCTGTATCATCGAGGTGTAGATTACATCCTTCATCAGTGACTCACTCATGAAGAGGCGGAAATCATGCTTAACAATTGCCACACGGGAGCATGTGGCAGTCACTTGTCTGGGTTGGAAAAAACCCAAAAGATTCTATGAGACGGTTACTTTTGGCTGACGTTAATCAAATATTGTGTTGAATCGGTGAAGAAGTGCCACCTGTGTCAGATATTCTCTTGGAAGATGAGGGAACACCCCACTCCCATGTTTCCCATCATCACAGTTGGTCCCTTCACCAAGTGGGGAATTTATTCCGCTACATGCAACCCTCCTTCCACAAGGGGGAACCATTATATCATCGTAGCAGTAGACTACCTCATGAAGTGGGTCGAAGCTATGCCAACGTTTAAAGATGATGGTGAGTTAGAAACTCTCTTTTTGTTTAACCATATAATAGCAAGGTTCGGCGTCTTGAGAGAAATTTTCACTGACCATGGCAGTCACTTTTAGAACAAAATGATGTCCGAGTTAACATCAAATCTTGGGTTGAGGAAATAACATTCATCACCCTACTACCCACAAGCGAATGGTCAGGTGGAAGCTGTGAATAAATGCATTAAGACTATTTTACAGGGAACGATCAATTCGGCCAGGTCAAATTGGCATTTGATGTTGTACTTGACATTATGGGCCTACCGAACGTCTGTTAAGACTACAACTGGTTTCTCACCCTTTCAACTCATTTATGGTCTAGAATAAGTCTTGCCTATAGAGTGTTAGATCCCCTCTCTAATGTTGGTAGTACAATTATTGCTAGACACTTCACCGCTTGAAGAGAGTTTATTATATCTTGAGTAACTCGATGAGAAACGTCAAGATGAAGCCTTGGATAACTATGATCACAAACAAAAATTTAAGTGTCAGTATGATCGGTTCATCCACCCTCGGATTTTCTCTGAATGATACCTTGTCCTAGTCTATGACCAAGATAAGGACCCCCTAGGGGCAGGCAAGTTCAAACCCATGTGGTTCGAACCTTTCATTGTAAAGGAGGTTCTAAAGAAGGGCGCTTATCATCTGGTGGAATTTGAGGGAAATGATTTGGTAGAGCCTAGAAATGGGCTCTTTCTCAAGAAGTATTACTCGTAGGTGGGTCGCCTTGGGTGACTTCTTGTAACATATGTATAGTATTATACATTTTATTTTTGGCTTTTGTCTTTTTGGTTTTATGGACATATCATTTTTTATGTCATCTTTTTCACTATGGCAGATGTCAAGTGAATCAGAGTTGTTCATTGGGTTTGCATACGTCACTAGCCGACATAATCTGAGGCTTGCTTCCGCATCTTGGGTGATTTTCACACCTCAGGGCAAATTGCTATCTTCAGGAGGTATCTGTTTAGGTGACGCCAAAAAAAATGTCACCAAATACAACGTAGTCTTAGAGTTGCTTCGTGACGATTTGTTGCATGGTATCTCTCACCTCTGGGTCTACTTAGACACTCAGTTGGTTGTGTCTCAGTTAAATGGGGTTTACCGCATTTACGATCATACACTACACCGATGGTTCCTTAGGGTACTTCTCTTAGAACGAAGCTTTAATTACATTATGTACATCCATGTTCCTATGAGATTGAATCAAATCACAGATACTCTAGCTAATCATGTATTAGATTGGCATATTGCACACATGTAAGAAAAATCACACACACGCACATGTAAATACATTTGTAAAATAGATGTAATCCATAAGACATAAAAAGATGAAAAATATCCATATATATATCAAAAAATATCAGAGTACATGGGTGGGCGCAAGCGCCTCAAAAATATGTCCAGCTAGAGTCACGGGGCTTATGACCTAAAAAATATACAAAATTTTCCCTCGACACATAAGTAGTCTAGCCTAGCTAAGGGCGGGGCATGTTAGCCCTACTGTAGTGAACAACATAGTTCGTGAAACGCCGAAAGCGTTGGACCCAAGTCTGTGGCACCCCAACTATGTGAGGTTGCATCGACGATGGGAGATCCTCGATCTCCGCCATAGGGACTATACAAGTGAGCACGGTAAGGTTCCGCTCTACTCGTCTCAATACTCTCTCATCCTCTCTAGTTGGAGGCCCCCCTGTTGTTGCTTCTAGTCCGACTACTCCAGATGGTCCTGCCTCTGGTTGAGGATGTTGCCTAGTCCTCGAGAATTCTTCTTGACGCACTAGTCCCAAATTTGTACATAATAGATACATAAATGTCAGATACTCTGGTATAACAAAAAAAAATGATATATATAAAAGACATAAAAATTAAATGACTTTGAAAAGAAAACTTACCCATCTTTCTTCACTCCACTACGGGAGGTACAGGCATGTCAAGATCTCTATAAAAATTGATCCCAACATAGGGATAGTTCTCTATTGTCGGAATCTTCCGTGACCACCAATTGAAATTTTTTTCATCAAAGGCCTAGATGGTCCTCCCTCCCCTCTGTCGTGTCAATAGTGCTTCCCATCTGCATAGCGTTGGGAGAGAGGCCTCCTGCCCTCATATAGTCTCTCGAGGATTGAGACTAGGTACCCTCTCGAAGAAAAATGAGCACAAACGATCCCAAACCCGAAGTTATGGTGCTCCCGTATCTGACACTTTGTTAGTTGTCTCTTCATGCAATCCACCATGGTGGTACTCCAGTAAAAAATTCATGCATTTAAGCATTGTACCACACAATGCATGTGCGCCCGGGAGGCCTGATATAAAGCTACAGATCCAATGATCCACCCAATAAGTAGAACTATCACTTTGAGTGATAGGTTGTTGATCTTATGTATAGGCACCTGAGAACCTACTTTCTGAGTACCAGCCTCACAATGGAGTCCAATCAACTACTCGATGTTGTGCGGCTCGAGGGGAAAAGTGTGGAAGTTGACTGGATTGCCTCTCCTTGAGAGACCAGTCATGACGTAAATGTCCTCAGTTTTTGGAGTCAATGACTACCCCTTGAGCATGAATGCCTCTACATCAAGATGCCAGTAATCTATCAATGCATTTATCAACCTGGTTTGTGCCCTCATAAACAGACATTGGAAGAACTTTAACAACTCGCATTGTGACAAAACAACGATAGCAACAGGGTACTCGGAGACCAAAAAATCAATTTCCTCATGCTCCCTCTCTCTCCAATGCACATACATCCTGCACAAACAAAGCATTGGAGAGTTAACTCTTTCATTTTCGATATTTCCCACTTATTGAAGGGTGTACGCAGGCTGTCTTTGGGGAAGTCACATGTACACGGGGTCTATGCTTGGACAACCCGCGTACACACAGGGCCGACCTCTTTAAAGGTCAGTGCCCCCCCAAGAAACAAAAATAAATGAAAAAATGAAAGATGGAAATGAAAGAGAGGTTAGTATGTACTTACTTGGTCCAAACAGAAGTTCGTTTCTTCCACTAAAGCTCCCATAATAAACTATTTCGGCAAAGGGGTGTTTTTTTACTTTTGGTCAATTCTCAAATTACAATGGTGATAATGAGCTGCTAGCTTTCTATTTATAGTCTTTTTTGGCCCCTTTTTATCACTTTTTGGACCCTTTTGCCATTTTTCCATCTTGAAAATCATTTACTATGGTTCCTGAGTTTCTTAGGGGATGTTACGATAAGTGTTACTTTGGGTATTGAGATTTTTTTTTAGAGATGGGTCAGTTTTAAAGGTCTTTTGGTAAAAAGTCATTTTTCAAACTTTCTGCATGTAAGATAGGATTCCACCTCCACTTGTTGCACCTTGTTGTCTTTTTCACTTTGCCATAGGATCGATCCCACCAAATTGTTACATGGAACCTTCACTCCTGCGCTAAATTGCACTAGACATGTATACCTGGTATCATGCCATATAACTTGCTATCTTTGCCAAGCCATCACTGAACAAGCTCTTCAAAAAACCATTGCTCTGAAGGTGTACGTGCCCTGCACCACTACTTCCTGCATACACATGCCTACTGACCCACCATAGCCCGCATACACTCAGAAAATATTGCGAAAAGTGGAAAAGTTTATAGGATACTGGTTTTCGGGTCATTACTTAACCGTTTGACTGCCCATAGCCAGTCACCCCAACCATTACTATTCCATTTGGCCTATAAAAGAAGGGGTTGGGGTCCCATGGCAAAAGGGAATCACGAGAGCAAAGAAACTCTACCCATTTTATCAATCCCCCTTTGCCCCGATTGCAAATCCCTTGCCATTTCCCTAAGAGAAAACTGAAGAGGATAAAAAGACATGGAAGCAGTTGGTGCATGGTGATGAGGAGCCTAGGACCAAGTTCGAGGAGTAGTGTCGGTCTCATGCTGTAAGTGAATTTTTTGTGAGATTAATATAAAGAAGTATTGTTTCCGTCCTGCCAAATGATGTCTTAAACTTATATGATTTGTTTACATTTATTTCTTATGATGTCTAACCCACTAATCCATATGTAGAATGCATGCTTGTAGTTTCTTGTTTGTCTTTTGATGAATGCAGGTCAGCCTTGGGAGGATATTTRCAGTCAGGAAACAACCAAGAACAAAGGGATCGACATCGGACGCAGAGCTTAAGGTAGGCATATCGTATCCCTCTCTCTTGTCTTTTATGTATGATTGTGGGGTAATGTTGKGATAGTGATTAAAAGTAGGAGACTTTAGACGCTTATCTCTTCCTACACTTTAGACCTTTTGTGTAGTTCGTAGAGGGGTTTTCCCGCTATAGCAGTAAATCCATAATGTTTGATACTAGAAGGTTACTGGGTTGAACTCTCAATTTACCTTCTTACACACAGATAATCTTGGGAACTGACAACAATGCACTATCGTGAAAACCAAATAATATGACATAAATAATTTCTTCTCCTTCTTGTGTTGTGACAACTGGGAAGATATTTCAATGGAAATCAACTTACCCCAATATAATATGACTTTTTCTTTCATTGTAAAATATAGAATGTAAAGAATCATCTGAAAGATGTTGGTTGTAGTTTCTTGTCCTGTTATCTTCATGAAAAACCATGCAATTTCCCGGAAGGGATTTTGAAATGAGCCGACCTGGAATCTTGTGATGTCCTTGGGGATGACCGTTGGGTTCTATAGGAAATTTAGGTAAGAGGTCCAATCCATTGTCATTCTTCTTTAAGAACTCCCTGCAATCTTCTCCCTTGAAGGTGAGTGTTAGCTTGAGAAGTCTCAACATCTTAAAGAATTCCCAAGGTGATAGAGAGACAAGGGAATGGTCCCGCAACTAAATAATCCACTGTCTTGGAATATATCTCTCGACACACTAGGTGACAAACTCCTTATAGTAAAAGACTTTTGGGACACAACCTATACGTGTAATTCCATACATCCATATTACTCCCTTCTAGGTAGAAGGAGATGAGTACAAGGAATATGCTCTATACCACTAAAAACTATGGTCCTCGTGCCCAGAAATATTTAATTTATCTCCACAGAAATCTTGTTGAGTTGTTTACATAAGTTGAAAAGAGCGTTCCCTTGCTCCAGATTATGTTTAAAATGAACGTTGGAGGGGGATACTATTATCCTCTGTAAATCCTTCTTTAATGCATTTTAATAGGAGATCGCCTAGAGCCTTTCGCTTATTAATGAAAATCCTTTCGAACCTATATGGTAAGTTATTAGCATTAAAATAATAGTAAATTTGCATTGGGTAGGGCACGAGGGTGGTGGGGATGGACAGGAGAAAAATATGATTTGAGATTTTTGTTAACCCAATAACCTACAAACCCACGAGTCCAGTATGGTATAAGGTGCTATGTTGGCTAATTATATAATGGCGCAATGGTCAGATAGACTCATCGTAGGTGGAATGAGACTTGGAAGTTTGGGGAGTCATGGGATCAAAATGTAGATCACAAAAATTTTTGGTGCAAGGTGTATATCACGAAACATGGGAGCATGAGAGTTCAATCCCACCAACCCGAAAACCCGCGACCGTAAAATCGGCTAAGTATGGAACAACACGGAGGTTGGTTGGACTCGTAATGTGAATTTATATATGCATATGAGAAACTGTAAGTCCTCCAACCCTGGAACTTGTCATCTAAAAAATGCAACTAAGTGTAGAACTAGAAAGGGATAGTAGGAGGGAAAAAAGAAAAGGGAAAAACAGGTAAGCATAGAAGAGGGAAAAGAGAGGGAGAAAATAATTTGGGAAAATATAAAAGGGGAGGGAAATTTCAGAAGTGGGAAATGAACTCAACAATAGGCTCCAACTGTGGGATGATAACCCCCTGTCGGTTGTCAAGAATCTAGAATCTCTCGGGACTAGGTGCTTTTTCCCATTGGGCTATGGAATTAGATTAAGAATGTACAAACTAAAAATTAAATTATGTATAATGAGAATGAAAAATTTCTAGGAGAATAAACCTTTCAAATGTTTCCCATTGATAGAAAACATTAACATTTTTCCTTTCATGTCTTGGAGCATATATGAGTTAAAGCCCATTATCTTTTTGATGACGCAAGGTCCAATCCAGAGTGCTTCAAACTTTGTATGCATGGATGGATTATTCTTGGCTTTGATCCAAAGCAGTACCAGTTCTCCCTTCTGAAGGTTCTTCATAGTTGTTCTTTGATCAAAATATCTCTTGATGCTCAACTACCTCTAAGAAGTTTGATTCAGGGCCTTGCTTCATTCCTCTTCTAGCTTCAGCAACTGATTGATTCTTTTCTGGATAGGTGAAGTGACTTATCTATCCTTAGTATTAACCACGGATATCAATGCATTACACTGTTGGATTATTGAGAGGGGGGGTGAATCAGTAATAATGTAATTATAATCCTTTTTCTTCAAATGTTATATCAATGTAGAAGTATTATCCAATAATGAGCAGTAATAAATAAACAATCACAGACATACACAGTACACCAGTGTTTTACGTGGAAACCCAAATCGGGAGAAAACCACAGAATGTTTTTTATTATATGTCTTGAAGAATTACATTCATTGGAAGCACCAACTTCCTTTGTTTTCCAGCTTTAACTGTAAGGAGGCTCCAACCCCCTAGTTTCTCAGGCTACAACCTAAGGAAAGCTCCAACTCCCCAAATCTCTGGCTACAACCAGAAGGAGGCTACAACCCCCAATGTTCTCCAGCTACAACCAGAAGGTGGCTACAACCACCTATCCTTTCCCCATCCTGCCATCCTGAAGTAGAAGTAGAATGATGGAACCACTGTCACACTATCATTATGAGATATACTACTGTAAACCTGTACCAGTAAATCTAAACCATGCATCAACCATGCATCAACTTGTAATCAACCTGTACCACAAATAAGTGCATCAACCATGCACCAACCTGTAATAAAACTATACCATAAACAAGTGCATCAACCATGCACCAACCTGTAATCAACATGTACCATAAACAAGTGCATCAACCATGTACCAAGTATGTACCAATCATGTGTCAACTACTCATCAACTATTTGTATCAACCATGTACTCAACATGTACCTCAACCAAAAGCCCTCATCAATTTCATCATCCAAATCTGATTTGTAGCTCTGTAATAGACATGGTGTATATGATCACATTCCTGCAAACATTCCTTAACTTTAAAAACAAGAGACTAGCATTTTCATCAAACTTTTCTTTAAGATCACATGCCTAGTTTTGGATTAGTCAACAACCCTAACTTTAAGTAATCATAAATTTGAACCTGTAATGTATAAAGATATGAAATTGATACACAATGTTATTCAGTGCGTTTTATGCAATTCCTCCAAGTGGCACTACTTGGAACCTCTCAGAAAAGGAGTTATAGAAAAACTGACATACCTTGTTGAACTCTGTCTTATTCTCGAGAGTGACCTTGTAGAGTGTGCCCCACACAAAATATTTGATGAAATGATATGAAACTACTACAAAGAGTACTACAGACTTTACCCTAACCAAAACATTTGGTTTCACTAAATTGGGATCTTTTATGAAGAAGTTATGACGTTTTTACCCGAAACACCTGATTTTGACTAGTTTCAACACTGGCCACAAACCCTATTTTCCACAGAGTGTAACTCCCAAAATACAACTACCCGCAAGCTGAAGTTTTAACCACAGATACTTGGATATGTTTTCTCACTTGCATAGCAATTTCAGGATCTAAATCATTATAGAAAAAAGTTATAGAGAAAATAGTGAGATGACCTGAAAATAACATACCTTAGAAAGCACCATCAAACAAATTTATCCTTCCTTGCATTTCGGCCTTCTTTTCTTCACTTTCCTCAGAATTTTGGCTTAGATATCATTTGTATACCTCAGAAACTTATAGATATTCAATATTCTCAAGTGTAATTCAAATGAGACAGCCTTTCCTCTCATTTATACTCTCCAAGTAGCTTCCTTAAAAACATCTTCTAGGTCACTTGGCCCCACTTTCCTTATTTTAGGGTTGGGTCCACTTCTAATTTCTCCATTAAAATTATTATTGAAATAATTTATTTTTTATTCACATTGAATTATAATACACTCATTACTTCACTTTATTATTTACCTTTTAAAATCTCTTAAACCACTTTGATTACTTTGATCTGACATATGAGGGTCCTCCAACTTCGCAAGGCCATAACTCTTAAACTGTGAGGAGTTATGTGACATTATGCATACCACCAGAAATGGAATGACATGTACTATCCATATAGAATAGTATTATCTAAAAATATATCATAACTCATACCATTACCCATCAAACAAACTTGGGTCCATTACCCAAACTTGGGGTCTCCAACTTCTCATAGCCATAACTCTCTAATCGTGAGGAATTATGTGATGTTCCACATACCACTGGAAATGACATGACAAACACTATCCATCTAGGATATTTTCCCTGACAAATTCACTTTCCTTCATCTCATTATTCCACAATTAAGCATGGGTTCTCTTACTGCACAAAGCGTCTTCCCATGAGGGCTTTCACCATAAGGGGACCACTTTGGAGTTCATCCATATTTACTTCTTATCAACCATGAGAAAACATTAATGAGTCATATTTATATCAAACACTATTGGGTCCATTACCCAAACCTTTGTTCTGTGGGTCTTTCTTCAAGGGTTGACATCAATGACAACCAACCTTAATAAACAATCTCCCCCTTTGGCATTGATGGCAACACTTTGATGCAACACTGAAATCATATCACTCATGCTCCCCCTGAAACCATGCCTCTCTCCTCTGCATCTGATAAATCTGCTCCTCCTGGAACCATGCCTCTGTCCTCTGCATCTGATAAATCTCTCCCCCTTTGTCATAAATGGAAAAGGTATTTTTCCATCCGGGGATTCTCCCCTTGACAGACTATCCTCTTATGGTGCTTCCTCATGTACATCTAAGACATATAAGATAAGCATTAAAAAAACATTCATTTTTGGAGTAGAAATAACTCCAAGTCATTGGTGAAGATATTCAAAGGCTTTCCATGGAAGTGGTTTTGTAAAGATGTCTATCACTTGTTCTTTTGTGCCCACATACTCAACTCTGATGTTCTTTTCTGCAACCTGTTCCCGTAGAAAGTGATACTTGATTGGAATCTAATTAGTCTTGGAGTGCATCACCGGGTTTTTTGAGATATTGATGGCACTTTTATTATCATAATATATTGGAATGGGCTCATCATAATCAACCTGTATATCTGTCAAAGTTTGTTTCACCCAAAGAACCTGTGTAGAACATGTTGCTACTGTAATATACTCTGCCTCGGCTATAGATAGAGATACTGATGATTGTTTCTTGCTTAGCCATGATACCAAACACTCACCTAAGTAGAACACTGCTCCACTGGTGCTTCGTTGGTCATCAATACAACTTGCCCAATATGCATCTGTGTAGGCCATAAGTGATAGATCTTTTCCTTTTGGATACCATAATCCAAACTCTTTTGTTCCTTTGAGATATCTGAAGATCCTCTTTACTACTAATACATGTGATTCCTTTGGTGCTGCTTGAAATCGTGCCACCTGTCCAACTACTTGCATTACATCTAGTCTAGATGATGTCACATATAGTAGGCTGCCAATCATTGACCTACATTGCCTCTAATCTGTAGAGTTTGAATCATCATCTTTGCTCAGCTTACAATTGGTTTGTATGGGAGTGATAAATGGTTTGCAATCTTCCATTCCGAACCTCTTTAGAATTTCTCTGATATACTTGGTTTGAGAAATAAAAATTCCTTGGTTGCTTTGACGTATATGAAGTCCCATAAAGAAGGATAGTTCTCCAAGTAATGACATTTCAAATTTACTCTGCATGTCTTTTGCAAATTTCTGGCTTAACCTATCATCATCACTACCAAAAATAATATCATCAATATAAACTTCAATTAATAAAATATTAATTTGACTTACCTTGATGTAGAGGTTGTTGTCTGCACTTCCTTTTCTGAACCTTGTCTGCTGCAGATACTTATCCAATATAGAGTACCATGCTCTAAGATCATGTTTTAGACCATACAAGGCCTTCTTTAATTTACACACATAGTCTATGTTCCCTGACAACTGAAATCCTTCTGGTTGTTCAATGTAGACTTGATCTTCAAGTTCCCCATTCAAAAAAGCTGATTTTACATCCATATGATATACTTTAACATTTTGGAGCATGCATACGCTAAAAGCAAACATATTGCTTCCATTCTGACAATTGGGGCATATGTCTCTTCAAAGTCGATTCCTTCAATCTGTGCATATCCTTTACATACCAATCTAGCTTTGTTACTTGTAACCTACCCATCTTCATTCAATTTATTCCTGAAAACCCATTTTGTGCCGATCACATTCTTATTCTTTGGTCTTGGAACCAATTCCCAAGTGTCATTTTTCTCTATTTGATCCAATTCTTCATCCATGGCCTTATTCCAAAATTCATCCTTCCTGACTTCTTCAAAACAGTTTGGTTCAATTGTAGATAAGAGTGCTAGGTGTTTTTGTTTTGGTGAACGGATGTTTCTTCTAGTCTCAAATCCTGCATCTTTGTTTCCAATAATCTGATCTGAAGGATGATTCTTCTGTACTCGTTTGCTAGGTGTCTTTGGAGATACTTGCTGAACTTGCTCTTCTACATCTGTCGGATTCTCTTCATTTTCATCTTCATCTTCCTCTTCTTCTTCTTCAAAAAGTTGTTCCATTGATTTGTTTTCTTCTTTCTTTGATTCTGGTCTGCCTGCTTCATCAATTGTTACGTTGATGCTTTCCAAAACTTTGTTTAATATTAAATTGTAACACTTGTATGCTTTCCTTGTACTTGAGTAACCAACAAGTATTCCTTTGTTCACATGAGAGTCAAACTTTCCCATTCTGCCATCTTCTCTTTTGATGTAGCATTTGCTTCCAAAAACTCTGAAGTGCTTCACATTTGCTGGTCTTCCTTTCCATAGCTTGGAGGAAGTTTTATCAGTGTTGTTTCTGAGCATTACTATGTTTTGAATGTGAACTGTTGTATGCACTGCCTGTGTCCAAAAAATATCTATCAACTTTGAATCCATTATCATTGTTCGATCCATTTCTTGTACTGTCTTGCTCTTTCTTTCAACAACTCCATTCTGTTGAGGTGTCCTAGCAACGAAGAATTGTCTTTTTATTCCATGATTGCTACAATATTCCATAAATTCCTTTGAGGTGAATTCTCCTCCATTATCCGATCTTAAACATTTGATTCTTGAATCCATCTCATTTTCAACCATTTCCTTGTAGATATTGAAATTTTCAAAAGCTTCTGATTTGTTCTTGAGAAAGAAAACTGCAGTCATTGTTGTATAATCATCAACTAATAACATAAAATATCTTTCACCTTTTAAGCCTTTTGTTGTAGTTGGTCCAACTAGATCAGTATGCACAATTTCTAGTGGTTTTGTTGTTGAATATTCCTTTGATTTGAACTTGGTCTTTGTTTGCTTTCCTTGTTGGCAATGCTTGCATAAAGTGTTGGTTGGTTTCGTGATCTGGGGCATTTCTCTGACTTCTTCTCTTTTGATGACTTTGACAAGGTTATCAAAATGCATGTGACCCATTCTTCTATGCCATAGCCAACTTTCATCTTCCTTTCCTAGACAACACTTTTCATTTCCAATTTCGCTTAACACATATATGTTTCTTGAAGTTCTTGCAGCTGTAGCGACCAATTTCCCTGAACCTTCTTTTCTTATCTCACACTTTTGTGAATCGAAAGTAACTTTATGACCTTGGTCACACATTTGACTCACACTTAAAAGATTATGTTTCATATCTTCTACTAGTAGAACATTTTATACCTTTTCATTCTTGTTCCCAATTCAGACTGTGCCTTTTCCAATGATTTTGGATGAATCATCATTTCCAAAGGAGACTGATCCATCTGTTTCCTCTCGTAATGTAAGAAACTTGTCTCTATCACCTGTCATGTGTTTTGAACATCCACTTTCAACATACCAACCACGTTTCTTCTGTTTAGCTTGTAGAGCGACTGTGCATTCTTCATTGCTATACTGATATTGCTTTCTTATCCATGTCATTTTCTGAGATTCTTGTTTGTGACTCTGTTGAGGTTCTTTAGGATGGACTGTCATTCTGTAATTTTTTGCCATGTGTCCAAAATTGTTACATTTGTAACATTCCACTTCAGTGCTCAAGGATTCAAACCTATTGTAACTTCTTCTCTGTGTTTCACTAGGTCTTCTTGAATAACCCCAAGTTTGTGTATGGCTCTCAAAGTAGTTATTGTCCCTGTTGTTAGCTCTGCAATTTACAACTTTATGTCCAAAATTATTACAAGCATAACATAAAACAAAAAATATAGTTTGATACCTGGTAGTTGAAGATATTATGAAAGGAAGTGCTCTTATGAATTCTTATTCTTCTTGAGGCCAGTCTATCTATTGTTGATTCTGAAATCTAAATCTTCTCAGTGGAGGAGTGTCCCTGCAATCTTCCTTGTATATATTTTTATCCCCTTTGATTGTTTCTGCATAACTTTTTGGATTTGTTTCTTGCTTTGTTCTTTTGGAGCTTGATCCATTTTCTGTTTGATTGTATCCAAGTCCGGACTTGTCAAGATAAGATTTTTGACTGCTAATAATGTCATCTAGAACTTTTGAGCTATTCTACATATTTTTCTTTTGAATATCTTTTCTTAGTGTGACAATCTTTGCTTCCAGGTTTCCAATGATCCCATCCATTCCTTCTAGCTATTATTTGAGTGCTTCTTAAATTCTTTTATCTTCTTCTATTTGAACGTTCAATTTTGTAATAATTTGTTCTAGTTCTTGAGTGTCTTTTTTCTTATCTAGTTCTGCTTGTAGTTTCTTGTTTTTCTTCTTTTCTCTTCTGATAAATTCTATGGCACTCAATAATTCTTCTCGGAAGTCAACTTCTGTCTCTTCAATTTCTTCTTCATATGCTTCTTCATATTCTTCTTCGGAGTCTTCTTTATCAGAGTCTTCTACTGCCATGAATAGAACTCTCCCTGTTTCACTGTCACTGATTTCATCTTCATCTGATGATGAGATGTCTTCTTTGGTGCAAAAGTTTTTCTTGAAAACTTTCTTTGTAATTCTTTTACCTTTATATGTTTGTCTTCCTTTTGGGTAACCTTCATCATTTCTCTATTTCTTATGAGGACATTTGTTAGAAAAATGACCAATACCATCTACAATTAAAACAAATTAAAGGAAGCTTACCTTTGTACCTACCGTTGGTTCCCTTGTTCAGTCTTTTGACGAAGTTGGCCACTTCTTCATCATCTTCTGAGACATCGTTGCTGTTGCTATATTCTTCTTGTTCCTTTTTCTTTTGCTTTGATCTTCTGGATGCTTTGAAGGCTGCATCTTTTACATCTGGATTTTCCTGTTCAATTCTCATCTCATATGCTGTGAAGATTCCATGCAGTTTATCCATGCTTATTGAGTTTAGGTCCGATCTTTCTTCTAGTGCTGAGATCTTAGGGTTGAATCTCATAGGAAGAGATCTTAGTACATTTTGAACAATTACAGATTCTTCGATTTCTTCTCCCAATCCTATGATTGCATTCACTGTTTCATCGACTCGTAAGAAGTAGGCTGTGATATCTTCATCTTCCTTAATTTTTAGTTGTTCAACCTGACCTCTGTAAGTTTGAAGCTTTGTTGTTTTGACTTTTGAATCTCCTTCATAAATATTTCGAAGCTTGTCCCAAATCTCTTTAGAAGATTCACAATGTGCGACTTTGGTGAATACCGTATCACTGAGACCATTCAAAAGTGCATTTATGGCTTTGGAATTATTTTCACTGAGTTTCACTGCTTTGTCATTTATCGGTAGAACTGCTGGTGCTGTGTATCCATCTACAATTGATTGCCAAACTTGAAATCCCTGTGCCTGTATATATGCCTTCATCTTTATGCTCCAAAAATCATACTTTTTTCCATCAAACTGTGGTATTCCATTTTTATATGGGTTGATACTCTCCATGATCTACCTTTCAGTGGTTAAACTGATTTCTGAAGGAACCTGCTCTGATACCAATTATTGGATTACTGAGAGGGGGGGTGAATCCGTAATAATGTAATTATAATCCTTTTTCTTCAAATGTTATATCAATGTAGAATTATTACCCAATAATGAGCAGTAATAAATAAACAATCACACACATACACAGTACACCAATGTTTTACGTGGAAACCCAAATTGGGAGAAAACCATGAAATGTTTTTTCTTATATGTATTGAAGAATTACATTCATTGGAAGCACCAACTTCCTTTGTTTTCCAGCTGCAACTGGAAGGAGGCTCCAACCCCCTAGTTTCTCAGGCTACAACCTAAGGGAAGCTCCAACTCCCCAAATCTCTGGCTGGGAAGCTCCAACTCCCCAAATCTCTCGGCTACAACCAAAAGGAGGCTACAACCCCCAATGTTCTCCAAATACAACCTAAGGTGGCTATAACCACCTATCGTTGCTCCATCCTCCCACCTGGCAGTAGAAGTAGAATGATAGAACCACTGGCTACACTATCACCGTGAGATATACCCCTGTAAACCCTGCATCAATAAATCAACCATGCATCAACTCAGACTCCTCAACCTCAGAATCAACTTGTACTCACCAATAAGTGCACGTCCATGATCTCAACTCAGAATCAACCTCGTATTTCATAAACAAGTGTATCAACCATGTACCAACATGTAATCAACTCAGAATATAAACAAGTGTATCAACCATGTACCAAGTATGTACCAATCATGTGTCAACTACTCATCAACTATTTGTCTCAAATCCATGTACTAACATGTACCTCAACCAAAGCCTCCTAGTTCTCTGCGACATTCAAATATGATTTGTAGCTCAGAATAGATGTGGTGTATATGATCACATTCCCTAAACTCTTCCTTAACTTTAAAACAAGAGACTAGCATTTTCATCAAACTTTTCTTTAGTCTCACATGCCTAGTTTTGCATAAAACACACTGAATAACAACCCTAACTTGAAGTAATCATAACTTTTGAACCTCAGAATATGAAGATATGAAACTGATACACAATTTTCTTCAGTGTGTTTATGCAATTCCTCCAAGTGGAACTACTTCTAACCTCTCATAAAAGGAGTTGTAGCAAAACTGACATACCTTGCTGAATTCTGGCTTATTCTAGAGAGCGACCTTGTAGAGCGTGACCCATACAAAATATTTTATGAAATGATCTGAAAATGTTATAAAGAATACTACAGACTGTACCCTAATCAACACATTTTGTTTCACTAAATTTGGATCTGTTATGAAGAAGTTATGACATTTTTACCTGAAACACCTGATTTTGACTAGTTTCAGGACTAACCACAAACCCTATTTTCCACAGAGTGTAACTCCCAAAACACAACGACCCACAAGATGAATTTGTAACCACAGATACTTGGACATGTTTTCTCACTTGCATAGTAATTTCAGGATCTAAATCATTATAGAAAAAACGTTATAGCGAAAATGGTGAGATGACTTGAAAATAACATACCTTAGAAAGCACCATCAAAAGAATTTATCCTTCCTTGCATTTCGGCCTTATTTTCTTCACTTTCCTCAGAGTTTCATCTTAGATATCATTTGTATACCTCAGACACCTATATCTATTCAATATTCTCAAGTGTGATTCAAATGAGAGAGCCTTTCCTCTTATTTATACTCTCCAAGTAGCTTCCTTGAAAACATCTTCTAGGTCACTTGGCCCCACTTTCCTTATTTTAGGGTTGGGTCCACTTCTAATTTCTCTATTAAAATTATTATTGAAATATTTTTTTTTGTATTCACTTTGAATTATAATACACTCATCACTTCACTTTATTATTTACCTTTTAAAATCTCTTAAACCACTTTGATTACTTTGACCTTTTGGGGCTTCTAAAAGACATATGAGGGTCCTCCAACTTTGTAAGGCCATAACTCTCAAACCGTGAGGAGTTATGTGACATTATACATACCACCAGAAATGGAATGACATGTACTATCCATATAAAATAGTATTATCTAAAAATATATCATAACTCATACCGTTACCCATCAAACAAACATTGGTCCATTACCCAAACCTGGGGTCTCCAACTTCTGATGGCCATAACTCTCTAACCGTGAGAAATTATGTGACGTTCCACATACCAACGGAAATAACATGATAAACACTATCCATATAGGATATTTTCCCTGACAAATTCACTTTCCTTCATCTCATTATTCCACAATTAAGCATGGGTTCTCTTACTGCACAAAGCGTCTTCCCGTGAGGGCTTTCACCATAAGGGGACCACTTTGGAGTTCATCCATATTTACTTCTTATCAATCATGAAAAAACAATAATGAGTCATATTTAAATCAAACACTATTCGGTCCATTACCCAAACCTTTGTGCTACGGGTCATTCTTCAAGGGTTGACATCAATGACAACCAACCTTAATCAACATATGCTCGAGGCTAATCAACATTTTTTTCTCTTTCCCATAAACTAATAGATATGGAGACATCCCAGTGCTATCCTTCAGGATTGTCCTACTTTCCTATAATTCTTCTTCCAACTTCATATGACAATTCCTCTGGTTGCTATCAATGATTTTCTTCAATATCTGCACAATTGTTTTGTTTATGGATTCCGCAAGGCCATTTCCTTGTGGATAATAATTCAATTATTGACCCATGATGATCCCATATTGTCCAAAAAACTACGTGAACTTTCACCCAATGAAGATCGAACCATTTTCTGTGATAAATTTATCAGGGACACCAAACCTCGACAAAATTTTGTCCTTGAGGAATCTAATCAATTCTTCGAAATCATCCTTTTTCAGCGCCACTGCTTCTAGCCATTTTGTGAAATAATCGGTAGCTGTCAGAATGTACATACACCCCTTGCTATATTTATGATTAATCGACCCAACAACATCAGGTCCCCACTAAGAAAATAGTTGTTCCACCACAATCAGCTGCAAAGGCATCGCAACTTTCTTCATTTTTCCTGAAAAACTGCTGACATGACCGACATCTCCTTATTGCGGCATACAAATCCTTGAAGATTGATAGCCAGTAAAATCCTTCTCTGATTATTTTATGGGAAGTTGCAGTCGGTGAAAAGTGTCCACTGCATATTCCCGCATGGAATTCTTTGATCATTTTTTGAGCTTGATTCTTATCGATGCATCTTAGAAGTAGGCCATCAAAATTTCTTCTAAAAAGTATGTCAGCAATCAAAACGTATTGGTTCACCTTAATCTTGAGTGTCCTTCACTCTTTGGGATTCATTGTAATAGGGAATTTCCCAAACCTTAAATAGAATATGATATCTTTGTACCATTCTGAACAACCTAATGGTTCTCCGAATGAGATTGAAATCATCCCATCGATCGAGTCCCCATTCATAATAATCTTGCTTAAACCATGTCCTTTGATTTCCTTTAAAGTTTTAAGCTCGATATCATACTCTTGAATTTTCGCTAACCAATTAGTCCATTTACCTTCTCTTAACTGTTGATTTAGAAGTATCTTGACTGGTGATGAGTGAACATAAGCTATAACATGGGAGTTTAATATATACATCTGAAAGTGTGCCACAAATTTTACAAGAGTCAAATCATGTTTCTCAAGTTCTGAATACCTCAACTCATAGTCATGTAGGGTTTTACTCATAAAACTTATCATGAGTTCTTCTTCATTTCTATTTTCTGAGTGAGGACGGATGTAGCGACTGGCTCTATAGTAAATGAATAGATAATAAAATATCTCTAAAATTCTATACTAATGAGGATGGGAGTAGTGGTGATTTCCCCTTTGATATTTTTGAACGCTTCCTGAGTATCTTCTCTCCACTCAAATCTCTGCTCCTTTTTCAACAACAAATTGATAGGTTTTACGATGCTTGTGTAATCAGGGACATCTTCAAACAAAATTGAATTTCCCGAAGAATGCCTGGACTCCATTTTTATATGTCGAGGGGGTTGATTTAATTAATTTCTTTAACTCTTTTTGGATCTATGTAAATCCCTTCCTTTCATACAAAGTGACCCAACAACTTGCCTTGAGTCACAACGAACAAGCATTTATTTGGGTTCAAAGAAACGTCGTATAATCTACATATTTGAAAAAAAAATATTAAATGATGGATGTGATCCTCCCTTTTTCTTGAATGCACTGTCAAGTCATCTTGATAGTCCTCCATAAACTTTCCTATCGATCTGTGAAATGCATGATCCATGGCTCTTTGGAACGTGGCTCCAACATTCTTCAAACCGAACAACATTCTAGCATATGCATATGTTTCCCATGGTATCATAAATGTTGTCTTTGTCTATCTTCTTCATCTACTAAAACTTGATTATATCTAGAGAAACCATCTAACATAGACATGCAGGCCGATCCAACAACTTGTTGTAGCAGAAAGTCCATGTTGGTCAATGGGAAATTATATTTTATGCTCGCTTTGCTAAGATCTCTGAAGTCAACGAACACTCATATTTCCCCGTTCTTATTCTTGACAATCATTGGATTTAAAAGCCATTCTGAATTTCTGATGGGATAGATTATCCCTGCCTTCTTCAAATTCTCCAACTCAATTTTTACTAGAGGTTTCAGCTTGGGATTCATCATTTTTATTTTTTGTTTCACTGGTTTATCTTCTTACCTCAAAGGAATGATATGCTGGAATATCATAGGACTTAAGATCATCACAGGTCCAAGAGAACACATCAATATATTTTTTGAATAAGGAAACATATTGATCAACCTCTTCGGGGGTGCAATCAACTCCCAAATTGACATATTTCGGGCAGTCCATTCCAATATTGACTTTTCTTGTTTCTTGCACCTTTGAAACTAAAACTTCTTCAAGAAGATTATTTTCATGATCATATTTTGTAAACAAAGATTCAACTTGTATACAGTCTTTAGAGATGACAATCGATCTATTTTCTTATTCATCATCACCATTTAATAAAAAAATCTCCAATTGTTCATCATTCTCAAATACTTGTAAGTACTCAATATTATTGGGCACGGATGGAAGAAATTCTCTTTCTACTTGGAGATACATTTTTCTTAGGACATCATCTGGGTTTGATAATGAGGCCGCCAAGGCTAGTGAATCATCCTTGTGATTCTTGTCCCTTGGAATGAAAGCGATGTTGAAAGAGCTAAAAGATTCCATCAATTCATTAACTCTTTTGAAATACAGCTTAAGTCTTTCCTTTTTGATTTTATACTTTTGGGTAACCTAATTGATGACCAACTCTAAATATCTAGTCACAATGCGATGTTCTATTTCCATTCCTTGTGCGAGGATCATCCCCTGGATCAAAGATTCATATTCAGCCTCATTATTTGTGCATGGAAACCCATTCTTATAGCTTGGGGATGCATCATCTTATCTAAGATTATGAGAAAAATTTCAACTTCATTCCCAAATTTAGAACAAGCTCCATCGAATGACATTCTGTAAGGTAGTTAGAGAGGTAGTGGAGGGGCCCAGAGGGCCCATAGTGATGATAGTGGAGACCATTCAATGTAAGGTGGACTAGGTCTACTATATTATTAAATAAGGCCCACTATGGTGGTTAGATATAATAAATGAGTAGTTAGATATAATAAATGTAAGATGACTTCTTAGAAGGTTTTACTTCTAGAAGATTCCTCCTCTAGAATGTTCTTAGGTGATGGTAGCACTATATAAAGGGGTTCAAGCAATGTAATGAAACATGAAGATAAATATTGTATTTGGAGCGGTAGCTCAATAGGAGGATTCCCCCTTGAAGAGGCAAGTGAATAGGAGATGATCCCTTCCATAATAGGATCCATTGTATGGTGTTGCCCTACCTCGATTTTAAAACTTCAATATCTTGACCTTCCGGACTCCGTTTCGGACGATTTTTTTTTTCAACTTGGGTTTTTTTATGAGAGGAACTCATATATACAACCTATTTCTGCAATTTTTTCATAGAAATATACCAAAAAGTTCTGGAATGTCACGGCCCTCTTTTTTCTTCTCCGAGAAAAAAAAAAACTGCAAAAATAAAAAATATTTGCCCACAATGTCTGCCAAGGAAAGTGCTCTGATACCACTTGTTAAGAACCAAGATATATCTACAAATATAATCACCACAAGGGGGATGGAATGTAAGGTAGCTAGAGAGGTAGTGGAGGGGCCCAGAGGGCCCATAGTGATAATAGTGGAGGTCATTCAATGTAAGGTGGACTAGGTCCATTATATTGTTAAATAAGACCCACTATGATAGTTAGATATAATAAATGGGTAATTAGATATAATAAATGTAAGATGACTTCTTAGAAGGTTCTACTTCTAGAAGATTTCTCCTCTAGAATGTTCTTAGGTGATGGTAGAACTATATAAAGGGGTTCAAGCAATGTAATGAGACATGAAGAGAAATATTGTATTTGGAGCTGAAGTTCATTAGGAGGAAGCCTTCTCAAAGAGGCAAGCGAACAGGAGAGGATCCCTTCCATAATAGGATCCATTGTACGGTGTTGCCCTACCTCAAGGGTTTGATGGTAATAAAAGAGATTTTGCATATTGTTCTTGTATATATATTGTGGTGTTTTTGTATTCAGTATTGAGTTCTTAACAAGTGGTATCAGAGAACTTTTCTTGGCAGACATTGTGGGCAAATATTTTTTATTTTTACAGATTTCTTTTTGGAGAAGGAAAAAAGAGGGCCGCGACATTCCAGAACTTTTTGGTATATTTATGGGAAAAATTTGTAGAAACAGGTTATATATTTGAGTTTCTCTTAGAAAAACACCCAAGTTGAAAAACAAATTCGTATGAAACGGTGTCCGGAAGGTCAAGATATTGAAGTTTTAAAATCTGCAATTTTTTAGGGTTTTTTCCGCAGACGACGACGTGATTTTTTTTTATTTATATAGTAGCTAGAGGCTGAATTTTCTCAAAAAAATTATATATCCGAGTTTCTCTCACAATTTCACCCAATTTAAAAAAAAAAATCAGCTGAAACGGAGTCCGGGAAGTGAAGTTATGAGCATTTTAAATTCAACAGTTTTTTAGGGTTTTTTTAGAAAAAAACTGCGATTTTCTATTGTAACTTATTGTTCTATTTTTTGGGGTTTTTTCATGATGGCTGCAGGACCGAAGGGTTCATAGGGTGCTCAGATGACTATTTCTTCTCAAAACCTCAAATAAATTCTTGAAGCATTCAAATCTCAATTATATGACACATTGTGTAACACATTGCATGACAAATTTCATGACCTTGCAGATGGCCTCACTAATAGTCTTCATAGTTCATTGGATAGCATGCATGAGAGATTTCTTATGGAAAACATCATCAGGGATGAATATAATCAAGAAATATATGTTTGGTATGATTTTGAAGACAATTGTGATAATTAGTATATGGATAGTTGTTATTTCTAGGATGACAACCACTTCCATATTTTATTTGATGACTCTACTCCACCTTCTGTAGAGAACATCAATGTCCCACATCATGAGCTAGTTACCAGCGTTCAGTCTGCATATTCTACAGTGGTACTATTCCTTCCAGATTTTTCTATGACCCTTTTCCACTATGTGGATGGATCTTCTTATTTGAATCGACATGATAGGTGTCAGTCTTTGGAGCATCATTTGGAGTTGGTTATTGGGTTCCAAAATCTTCCACGGGGAGT
>SNQJ01S0032648.1:3638-13714 GCA_010110895.2 Picea sitchensis
CCAGGGGTCAAGCAACTGCTGAGAGGGGTTCTCGTTTCCACCCAATCGTAGGCTCAGCGACTCCGAGTAGATTTACCACTAGCCACCCCCGAGCTGAGACCACGATGCTGTGAGACTGCATCTCTTTTTGCCAATGACCAGGAGCAAAGGTTACTCTCCTTCCTCTCTGCTATCACTCACTCTGCATATTGCTAGAGTTCTCTTCTTCCCCTCGCGTCTGCCCCCCCTATCGCTTCCACCCCACGCCTTATCCTCTTGCGAGGTTGCATGTGGCGTGATTTCCCTCGCGCTGGTCAGTCATGATGGCTCTACGGATGGGCGGTTCACCTCCCCATCCCTCATTAATTCCTAAGGAGCCATCAACCTGCCATCCTACGAGACATTTAATTCGGGTCCAGCAAGCCGCTTTTGGTTCTCCGGGCCAGTGAAGTCCAAATATGGTATTAATTCTTGGTGGAAGTTAATTCCACCTTTCCAAGTGTCTTCCACCACCATCGTGGTCTCGTTTTATGCACATCCCCTCTCAGCAGTCCTGCAATATAAATTCATAATGTTATTCACATTTATTGACCTTTTCCATAAGGTCCATTCATGTCACATATTCACATTCATGAGTTTTCCATAGTTCTTGGCCAGTCCAGTTATTTTTACAAACTGGGGGAAACAGGGTGTTACATTTAGTTTCTATCATGAATTTCATCTTCGTTTGCTTGTTTCTTTTATTGCATTTAAGTGTGGATCCGCTATAGGAAATAATCATTGAAGTACAGAAAAACTTAAGTATGTTACTCAAGATTAATCACACGAACATCACCCCAAGTGCCTGAAAGACTGTGATCTAAGACTTTACAGCACTAAGTATTTTTGTGTCCCAGTGATGAATCCTTAGTGTTAATTTGTTGCAGTGTGGGTTTGAAGATTGTTTGTTAGCTTTAGATTAGGCTAGACTAGGCTTTGATCCTGCATTTCTTGCGCTTGTACCTCGAAGCTTATGAGCCCCGGTTGATAATTAAATGTGGGAATTAATAGTTCATATATATAGCCCAATAACATAATCGAACCCATCCTAGGTCCTCTTGACCTTTATTTATACATTACAATGACTCTCGGACAACCTTAGGCCGAAACCTAGGTGTCAAAACCCTAAAATGAAAAAACCCTAGGTGTCTAAAACCCTAGGTCAACTTGACCTGCGTTTTCAGGGCTTCACCAACCTGTCTTTCCTTCTTTCTCGTGAGTTTCTCCAAGAACTCATTGATGTATTTTTCGGATTGTTGAGTTGTCCACGATCCATCTTTGAGCTTGTTGATCTGTCTTCCTCAGTCTTCTCTTTAAACGGATCTATTTCTCTTACTTTGCTCCTTATTTTCTACTTCTTTGGCCACTTCGACCCAATCTCAGTCAATGTGCTTTTCGCACAGTTCGTACTTCGCACTTCTTTCCTTAATATTTTCTTCCTTCCATAACCAAAGGCCAACATCACCTACCTTCGGCTAGGGGGAATTGCTACATCATAGTGGTCATCGACTATTTTACAAAGTGGATGGAGGCCATGCCGATATTTTCTACCAACGGTGAAACTGTCGCACTATTCATGTTCAATCAAATTATTTCTAGGTTTGAAGTTATAAAGGAGATTGTCACTAACCATGGAAATAACTTTCATAACAAAATGATGTCATATTTAGCTACTAATTTTTGGTTTAGTGAGGTGCATTCATCTCCTTAATATCCACAATAAAATGGTCAAGTGGAGGTCGTCAACAAGTCTCTTAAGACCCTTCTTCAATGAACAATTAAAGAAAACAAGTTCAATTGGAAGTTGATTCTTTATATGACATTATGGGTGTATCAAATCTCTATTAAAACTTCCATAGGATTATCTCCTTTTAAACTCATTCAAGGAGTTGAGGAATTTATGCTCATTGAAAGTGAAATACTTTCTTTTAAAATCACTATTGAGATCCTTTCCAACATGTTTGAGCTTGAATAATTTCCTTTTCACTTGGAGCATATTAATAAGCAACATCGAGATGCTACCATGGCGAATGAGGCGCATAAGAAACATTTAAATCAGAATATGATAAGTTTGTCCCCCCAAGCATATTTTATAAATGAGATATTTTTTGTTCTACGCTCAAGAAAAAGACACTCTGGGGTCAGGAAAGTTTAACCCGATGTGGCACGAGCCTTACATTGTGAGGCATGTGTTAAAGAAAGTTGTTAAAAAAAGGTGCTTACGAACTTGTTAACTATGAGGGGAATGTGTTGGATAAGCCCAGGAATGGGCTCTATCTCAAGAGGTACTATGCTTGATAAATGATTCTCAGGAATTTTCACCTTTGTAATAGTTGTATATTGGTAGTGTTGGACTTAGATTAGTTTATTTCATTCTTTGGATTTTTCTTATCATGTTTCTTCTTGGATGACAGATGTCTCTAGAATCGATGGTCTTTATAGGATTCATGGATGGTGCTAACCATCACACACCTAGTATTTATTTTGTTGCTTAGGTGATTTATTCTCCCATGGATCAGTTGGTGTCTTCGGGAAGAACTTTTTTGGGGCCAACAATGAATAATATGGTTGAGTGTAGAACAATGATCGAACTTCTTAGAGACACCATTTTTCATGGAATTCAATCCCTTGAAGTTCACCTGGATTCCCAATTGGTTGTGTATTAATTGAATGGAGAGCATCGGATCCATGACCTAACACTTCTTCGATGATTCCTACGGATACATATTTTGAAGCATTCCTTTGTTTTCATTACATACAAGCACATTCCTAGGAGTCAAAATCTCATCACTGATGCATTTTCTAACTATGTATTAGATTGGAATTTATGTCATTCTTATGTTCATAAGCACACACACATATATAAAGCATCACATTGCACATACACATCCATATAAGTAATAATCCGAAGCAAAAACATTTGTGTGTGTGTGTGTATATATATATATATATATATTATTTGAATATACATCAAGTACAAAAATGTGGTTTTACATCAAGTACAAAAGTGTGGTTTGATTTTACAAAATTAGGATTTTATTCCCAAATGTACATCTCTATAGGCGAGTACAAAATAATACATAATGTCTATGTTGAGGTCCCTGCTCCCACATGTGTCTCATGGTAGCACATTATAGTCTTGGCCAGACACTGGAAGAATCGAACCTAGGCCCATGGTACTCTGATGACTTGTCACTACATCTTCTCTAGAAAATCCTCGATCTACACCATTGGGACCTGGTGTGTAATTTTTTCCAGGGGAACCTGGACAAACTTACCCAACAAGTCCCAATGGTGCAGATCAAGGATTTTCTAGAGCATATGTAGTGACAATTCATCGGAGTACCATAGGTATGAACTCTTCGATGTCCTAGACTGCTGACCAATGTCCTTTACCATGAGACACATGTGGGATAAGGGACCTCAGCATAGGAATTATGTATTATTTTGTACTGGCCTATAGGGTTTGGTTTTACAAAATCAAGCTTCTATCCCCAAATGTACATCTCTATAGGCCAGTACAAAATAATACATAATGCCTATGATTTGATACTGGCCTATAGGGTTTGGTTTTACAAAATCAAGCTTCTATCCCCAAATGTACATCTCTATAGGCCAGTACAAAATAATACATAATGCCTATGCTGAGGTCTTTGCTCCCGCATGTGTCTCATGGTAGTACATTACAGCGTTGGCCAGACACTAGAAGAGTCGAACCTAGGCCCATGGTACTCTGATGACTTGTCACTACATCTGCTCTGGAAAATCCTTGATTTGCACCATTGGGACCTGGTGGATAAGCCTTTCCAATTTCCTTTGGATGTTCTACAAAATTATGTCTACATCCCCTCTGGGATGGTCTACGCCGCATCGTCTATCCCTATGATGGATTTATCCCTTCAATCATTTTAGTCCGATATCTATGCATTCGAAATATTTTGTTAGAGTCACAATCCACGCCAAAAATATGTTGTTTTTGGTTTTCTTCAGAATTTACTTATTAAATAAAATACATAAAAATTGTATAACTTAAAAAAAATTTAAAGGTGTTACCTATCTAACCTAGTGCAGTGCCAAGTGGTATGGGCATGTATGGATCCCTGCTAAATATTTTCCCTTAATAGGGATATTCGTTGATATCTACAATATGGCATGCCCACCTGTTGACCAAAATGTGGTCATCTACATTTTTTTTTCTCCTGGAATAATAATAAAAAAAATGATATCAAAAGAAGAAATTTTTTGAACATTTATAATTTCATTGCATATATTTTAGTCTCATCTTCACCACGCATTTTTAGGATTCAAAATCCAAGTTCGTATCCTCAATATATCCAGGTTTTCGTTTAAGAGGAAAAGGGTGTTTCCTCCATGTGGAATAAAACCAATCCATTGGAACTAAATTTAAATTTGTGAGCCCAAGACCCTTGTTTTCTTCAATTTTCGCAGGCCCAAGACCCATGAAAATCTTCTTGTTGCAAGTTCAAAACCCATGAAAAATATTCTATTATATAATTTTGGGTTCACCCTCCATACTCCTTATCTCCGTTTCCCTTTCCCCTCATTTCCCCTTTCCCAACACTTCAATTTTTTCTTATTTTTTCCCTACCCCCTTATCCCTCCACACCCCCTCCTTCTATGTCCGTCCACTTTACCTTACTTAACCATCTCCTTATGCCTCTCCTCTCATCCCCTTACCCACTCCATAATTATTTTTTAATGTATTTACATGGCATTCAGTCAGACTCACTTCACTCCCTTACCACCTCGCTCCCTTACCCCCTCACCTCCGCTACATATACTTTAACATTCCCCCTAAACTCTCTTCCCTTACTCTCTCTCTCGTTCACATTATTTTCACACTTAAACCATATTTTAAATTACCTACATTACACCATCAACCAATCAGAACATTTTATATAAGAAAAACTCACTCCTTGACACATGGAATATTATTATTGATTACACATGGCAGCCTGTGACTATGACACATGGCACTTAACCATTGGAGACATGTGGCAGCATGCAACTATGATACATGGTAGATTATTATTGGCATATTTTTTACCTATCATAGGATGACACATGGAGACATGTGAATGGTTGAATCATCATGCTGACTGGGCATGCCACTGGACAATGATTGGGTGTGAATAGAGGATAATTTTGGTCAAAATATTATTATTTAATCAATTTTCTAAGGGTAGGTGATGCAGGACGCACTACGCACTACTACGTCTGCTCACAGGATCGATCAATCATCAAGTGAGCCAAAGTGGCTCTTCTGACTCCTCCTCGGAATCTCTACTAAAATTGACCCACGGGGCTTCTCTTCTCCTTACAGCCTTTAGGCCCGATCGCTTTTCCGTTCACAACAGAAAATAAAATTTCGGGCTTCGGGGTTTCGCAATCCCTGATGTCGAGAATTCCCTGTTCTCTTGATTCCCCGATCACCGAATTTCTGATTCGCCGAAACGAATTCAATCATCATTAGCCCCCTGGGCTATATTCTGGTCCCTGTGACCACCATCTCATAGGACCACAGCTCTATGTCCTTCGGGACTTAACCTCGTAAGAGCCCCTTCTCGCCTTAGCCCCATCTGGCTACGCTCTAGTCCATGTGACCAGTCCTCATAAGACCACAGTCTTATCTCTTTTGGGATTTCCTTATTCGAAAGTCTGACCTCCTATCCCTTGGACTCTCGAAATATCAACTCCCGAAAAGCCGATATCCCGAATGCCGAAATGCTAATATCCTGTCTTCAGGATTTGCAAAATGTTGAATCCTAATTTCCCGAAATTCCTTTCCTTTCGGGGTTTTTCCCAAAACCCTTGATTGTTTCCATGCGTCCTCCTATGATGGACGGTCCTCGTCGCTTCACGATTTCAAGATTTTCGATGCCGAAATGCTCCTACTTCTTGTCCTCGGAACTCACGAAATGTCGAATTCTGAAATTTCGATGGACTCTTCCTTTCGGGACTTTTCTCGAGCCCTTAGATTTCTGCCACGCGTCCTCCTATGATGGATGGTCCTCCATAATTTTGCAATTTCATGAAATCAAATGTCGATATGCTCCGGCATTGTGTCCTCTCCATCCCCGAAGTCCCGACTTGAAATATGTCGATGGGCTCCTGATCTCCGCCATGTGTCCCAACGGACGGACGACTCAGATCTGTTTCGGGGTTTTCACCATGGAGATTCTCGATCTCCTGTCTTCGAGACTTCTGATATCCAGATCGCTGAAGTCCTGATATCCTGACTTCTTCGGAACTTTCACCCTCCTGTTCACGAAGTTTAAACCTCGTGCAGCTCCTGTCAGATCCGACGGCTGACGGGTGATTCGCTCAAGATATGACGGTTCAGATCGATTTCTTCTGTGCGCTCCTCTGTTTCACTGCCTCCTAGACGTGAAAACCAATGGTCCAGATCTCTTTTGCAGTCTAACCGAATGGTTTTTGTTTCTCCTCCCGAGCTTCTGCGCATTTCTTCCCAGATTTGGGAGAATTTCAAATTCTCAAAGGCCTCGACCTTTGTTCCATTTCTACGAGCTCCACGATCGTGAGTTCTCGCCTGCGCGCATATGAAAACGCTGCCCCTCCTGAGCTTTTCCTTTGAATCCTCAAGGGATTATGCGACTTTTGTGCCTCTATAGAGTCTTTACATGCACACAAAGGTGCTATCCATCCTAATATTTTCCCTTCACTTAGACTTCTAAGGAAATAATTCCTTCTCATTTCTCCTCCTGCTGGAGAATGTAATGCCCTCCTGGCTATCCTTCTTCTCAAGCAACCTCTTGATGAGACTTTCAGGGTGTTCAGCAACCCTGCAGAGATCCTTCAGTGGACTCTTCTTCTAATTCTAGAACTCAAAAGAGAGTTCTCTTCCTTGTGCTTGTCTGCACACTGTCTCAATGCCCTCCTGGCAGAGTTTTACAAAACTCTCAGTAGAGTTTCTGTCCTCTCCTGTGCACCCTATGCACCTGCTCAACTCCCTCTTGGAAGAGCTCTCAGAATCCTCAGTGATTCTAGTTCTTCTTGAACTCACAGCAGAGTTCCTCCTCCGTTCACTCCTTGCACTGGCTCGATGCCCACCTGGCAGAGCTTCACATAACTCCTCAAAGATTCTGTCTGCAACTATGTTTTCCTCAACAGCCTTGCCTCCAAGGTGCTCAGCAACCTTGAGGTCCTCCTCCTGAGCTGTTGACTTTAGTTCTTGTGTTGTAGCACGTCTATGTCTGAACCCGCGGTATTCAGAAGTGCTTCAGTGCACTAGTATTCAGAGACCGCAGTACTCTGTCACGCCCTCCTGGCATGAAACCTCAAAGACCTTAACCTAAAATCAAACCAACTCCTGCAAATTCAAACCTACAGCATACATCTACATCATACATTCATATCATATGAAGAACACTCACAGACATTCATTTAACACATAGTCATGCAGGAAAAACTACTATTTGTATTAAAAATGGCAAACGCCTGTGTTTACAAGGTGTTCCTGAGCACGGTCTGTAACAAGGTCACAGCTCCTCTCTTCTGCTCTCTACTCGCAGACTCTCTACCATCTATCCCCCTTCAAAATGAGATCGAAATTGATCTTTTACATGAGGGATCTCTTCGATCTCTTCCCTCAAATCTACCTACCCTATTCAATTTCCTTGAATGGGTTGTCTAGTCCACCATCTGGATCTAGATCTCAGCCTTACAAACATTAAAGGCCTACCTACTCTAATGCTTGCACAAAGGCACGGCTCCATGGCTCAACAACCTACAACATTAATTACATTCAAATTCAAAATTGAATATGAGGGTTGCGCCTCTCTTCAGCCTTGAATGCACGCGCTGACATGGCTGGCTAGCTGGTTGGATGATGTGGAGAGATGCTCCTGCATCAGTAGGTCGAACCCTAAAATCTCCATAGTATTCTCTCTTAATGTTACTTATTAAATGTATAATAAAATTTTGAATATATACATAAAGGATTCATATAATCCCATGCATGTGGGATAACCTTTATGAAGAAAAAGTCAAAATTTCCAAAGAGGGAAAAAATTTGAGATCAAGGGCCCACATTTTCCCATGAACTTAATCTACAGTTGTTGAGTCACGATCTTCTAGAGGTCATAATTTGAGCTCCAAGAAAAGAAATCACATAAATTTTATACCATTGGAAAGGTATTTCGATGAATAAGATGATGGTATAGGTTTCAACGGCTGAAATTTGCCACATTTTCCCCAGAAATTAAAAGAACGGTCATCTTGTTTTCTGATGAGCCTACTTGACAACTCAACTTCACGAGCTCATATATTGAGATCTGTGAGTCGGATTTGGACAAAATTTATATCATTGGAAATATAAGACGATGAAGATAACATCTCAAGTGATTCCCATGGTTGAAAATTTGAATATCACACCTATAAAATTAAAACACAGACCCCCTTTTGAAATGACAATTAATTAAATTTTCAAAATAAAAGTTTATTTAAAACTTTTATTAAAAAGGAAAGGGACCCATTTGAAAGATATGAATGTTAATGATGTGAAATAATTAAAAAAAAAAACATAAATAAGGAATTAATTAAAGTGAATGTTTCAAGAAGAAGATTGTACGAGAAATTCAAGAAGGGAAAATCTCTAACTACTCAAGTAGTTAGAAAATCTGATTTTTAAAGGGAAAGAAAGAGCTTCATCAAGATTCCATTATTCAGAAGGGACGGGGTGAAAGATTAGAAGAGCTTTATGCTTGAATCTCTAAATTGGGCACAGGGATGAGTTCTTGAGTGTTCTTCTTGTATTCTTCAAAAGACTTTTCTTATATGATCATGGAGTATTTACAACCATATATATGACTATCATATTTTTTGTAATGAAGAACACATTTCATGAATAAAAATCCACAAAGAATTACTTCGGGGTTAATTTCAATTGTATATTGTAACTTTTTGAGTATGAGATATTTGAAATTGACCTATCAAATTCTATTTTGATCTTAATAAGTAATACTCTTTTAAAATTCTTTGAGATGATCAAATTTTTCTCTCTTATTTCTCGTGAAGAATATATGGAAGCATGTGTATGTGATTAAGAAGATTTTATATTTGATGTTGAGCACAAAGATATTTTGATTTTGAAACCCTACTTCAATATTTTATGGTTAAAAGACTTCTTGTTGCACATAAATATTATATTAGGTTATTGAATAATTTGAAAATAACTTTGAAAGACTCAAAGTTACAAGATTGTATCTTGTAACTTTGAGTCTTGACTATGAGATATTTGAAATTGACCTATCAAATTCTATTTTGATCTTAATAAGTAATACTCTTTTAAAATTCTTTGAGATTATCAAATTATTCTCTCTTATTTCTCGTGAAGAAGATATGGAAGCATGTGTATGTGATTAAGAAGATTTTATTTTTTATGTTGAGCACAAAGATATCATGATTTTGAAACCCTACTTCAATATTTTTATGGTTAAAAGACTTCTTGTTGCACATAAAGATTATATCAGGTTATTGAAGAACCATATCATTTCATAATTCCAAGCAATAAATATATAGGGTTTGTTGTTTAGCATTCTTCTTATTCCAAGATATTACATATATATTCTTCATCCAAAGAGGAGTACACCCTCTATAAAAACACAGGGGGATGCATATCCTCGTGAGGTTTTCATTATGGTACTAACATATTCAAACATCAACACCACCACTAAAAGAAATCATTGTCATAAGGGATTGGAATTAACCCACCCCCCAGACGTTGCATAAACTCCTTCCATCAAGCCATACAAGGTTCTATGAGTCTATGTGGTTAGAAAAACACTCGTGGAATGATCATTGACACTCTCTCAAAAAACAAAGTTCATAAAATGTTGTCATATCCAAAAAAAAATCATCTTTCCCAGCTTACATTTTGTAAGTTGAGTCTTCATGCGCATTAATAGTAATGAGCTCTAATCGAATATTGTAGGCCTCAAGCATTCTACTGCATAAAAAATTTGTGCTCATGATGCTTGATGAAGTTCCACTGATCCTACAATTCTAGAAATGGTGCA
>SNQJ01S0032648.1:17921-28649 GCA_010110895.2 Picea sitchensis
CTTCTCTGCAATCAATATCTAGTTGATTCACCAGGTACTTCTCCCAGTTCATCTATAGTCCCTCTGTGCACTTTCCTAGGAGGTCGACTACTAAGTCAGATACTTGTGTGGGTCAATTCTTGCATACCAACTTCCCTGCAATCAGTTGACAAGCGAGGTGCACTACGCCACTTTCAATAGAATCTACCTTGTAGCCTCATGCGCCTTTCTCAACATTGACATAGGCTTCTTTGATATTCTGAGCAAGAGCGTGATCTGCGGTCTTTCCAGGATAGTAATCATGGGGATCAGGGCCCTGCATGCTAAGCCTGGTGATCTGGTTGATCAACATTGGATCAACTTTTATGCGACGGTTCAACCATAAGTATCCTCCATGGTAACTTGCCAGCAACAGCTTCATGCAATCATTCACCTCCTGGTCTCTGCCAAAGTGTGGTATCTTCATAACATTGAGTAGAGTATACTGCACGAGGTTCATTGTCCATTGTTGAGGGATGATCTTTGAATTCTTTCCCTTGGTTCTGGTTAGGTACTTGTATGGGGCAAGTGTGAAGTAAAATTTATGATCCCCGAGGTTGAAGTCACTAAACTTCAATGCTATGATCTTGTCATGATATGCGTGGGCTGGGCATACTCCTTTTGGTAGGTACGTCGTGATTAGAGTGTACTCAAAGTCTTTAGGCACACTATCTCTATTGATTGTACCGCTCAGAGGTGGTATGTAAGCAGGTAAGATGGATGGAACCAACTTCTCTTTGGCCATATCGTCCTTATGTTTGGTTCTTCTTTCTGCGTCGGCTCAGGATGTTCCTACTCGAGAAGTTGATGGGGAGGCTTGCACTCCTCTCATCAATGATTCCTATAAACCTATAGACAATCCCCACTCCGACATGACTCTTTTAGCTCTGAGGCTAGCGAGTACTTCTCGTACAGATTCTTCAGCTATGCTAAATTTGTCGAACATATATGCTCAGGATCAATAGATCAGGTTATCAAAGTAACATAGATACTGTAGTAAGGTAGAGAGTAAGGGCAGAGTAATCAAAGTTCACAATTCAGGTAGTCTGCGGACTCAAATTCACGATTAGCAAAAGTGTCTTTCGTGCATGGCGCAATGGATTAAGTAAGTAACTCTGTAACAGATCATTTGCAATGGATATGGGGCTTCCTTAACTCTGGTTCTATCCGTTATGGTGTGGTCTAACGGTCTGGTGATGAACTATCAATGTTTTTTTATCCGTTCAGGGAAGCATTTGAACGGATATATCGGCCTTCAACGGCTATATTTATTTGCCACGACGAAGTGACCTATGTCATTGTTTTGTTATCCCTACGAAGCTCGAATTTTTCAAAGTTTCTTTTGGAGAGATTCCCTCTGGAACCCTCTATATCTATTGATCTGAGCTCTCTTTTTACTTAGCTTTCTATCCTTCATCCCCATGAGCTTCGTCTCGGTAGTTCTTTTCTCGATCTGGTTCTTATTTTCCTTGGGCATAGTCACTTCGCGTTGTTGAGGTTCTTTCCCAAGACTCAAGAGAACTGATTCGTCTATATCTGGTACAGATACTCCAATATTCTGTGAGTCCCCTAACTATTTGACATCTAAGATTCTAGTGTCAAATAGCTTTGATTTATTCTCATGTTCCTCAATCAACTATGCAATCTTCTTGGTCATAAAATCTTTTAATTCTTGTTTCTTCTGTTCCAAAAATTATGCTTCTTCCTTCTATCTAACTTGATCTTTGTCAATCCAAAGTTTTCCAAGTAACATAGTAAATGGGGTGTTGTCCTCAATAAATTTAATAATATCAAAATCTTCTTTAGTCGAAGTTCCATTAGCATTCATAGATATATGAGCGAACCTTCCACATAGGTTTACCAATTTTCCTCTGAAGAGTCCTATTCCTCATAGTGAAGGGATCGTGACAGGCTTCCCTATAGCTTCCCACATTCTCTCTGTCATGATATTCATCTGTGTTTCCTCATCTAGAACATAATCAATGTCAAATTACCCTATCCTTACTTCGATGCATTCTTTTTCTTTAAATATCTCTGATAATCTGACATGTCGGTGTTCATTCAGGGTTTCTTTCATATGAATTAATACTTTCTCTAATTCTTTCTAAGGTTTTTCTATCTCTGGATCTGCCTTAGGGTTCAAATTCATTCCTTTGAGCCTAGCAATCATTATGGGGCAATCCAATACTTCATGGTCCAAAGCTTTGCAATAGAGACAACTGGGTCTTCCACCAGGGCATTCCTTAGCTAGATGGCCTGGTTTTCTACAACTATAACATAGGGTCAATCCTCTCTTTCTCTTAAATGATCCCCAACTTCTTCTGTACTGCGCACCAAAATCATGGTAGTTAGCTTGCAAAAAATTCTTTCTAGGATCCTGCATCCATTTGTTAGTCCAAACATTCTTTCTATGCATAGGTATAACATATCTATCATTATACTTATCAGATCTATTCATATCAAGCTTTCTTTCTTCTATTAAAGCCCTGGGTTTTAAGCTAGGACCGAATCTATCAAACATACTTATATCCATGCTTTAGAAACAAAAATTTCCACTTATCTTACTTATACAGAGCACAAATCTTTCACATCTAGAAATTTTAACTATTCTTACCTTTATTAGAGCACAAGGCTTACAAATATTACCTCTTTTCTGCAGATCTGACCTCTTTCTTTCAGAAATTCCCACTTTTACTTTTCTTAGAGCACAAAGCATTCATATCTTGCTTCTTTTCTTTAGTATCAACCTCTTTTCTCGTAGATCTTACCTCTTTTCTTCATATCTGATCTTTCTTTCTTGGCACAAAGCTTCACAGGTCAAGTAGAATGCTACTGACTAGGGAAACATATCTATGCACAGATATTTCTTTGCACAAAGCTTCTTCTTCTCTAGTTCCCAACAATCACAATTTCAGGTCCCAGCAACGAAACCATTTGTTGGCACAGGGGCAGACCCAGGGTTCAATGCTCAAGAGAACACCAAAAAAGCCCTAACTATCGACCCTTTCGACAACACCTGTGAAGCAGATGAAGTCTCACCTAAGGTAGAGGCAAGGGTGGTTGCAAGACTCAGGTGTCTGCAACCTTAGCTGGGACACAGATCTATGATTCTATCTTTACAGGGCACTTAGCATAGATCATTCATCAATATTTAACCTTTATTATACTTCGTAGACGATTCATATCTTCACGGTGAATACTCATATGTACATTGTTTCAGCACTTAACCATAGCAAATCATATCATATCTAGTATATCAGCACTACGCATTCTCATACACATACGATCTAACAATCATATATATCTAGAAAGCACAGAGTCATAAGTGGATATATTAAAGCACGTAGCATAAGCAAAGATAAACACATTGAACCAAAACACATAGCATAACACACAGATTTACGTGGTTCACCCCCTCCCCCCCCCAGGGCTACGTCCACAAGATCTTCTTCTTTATTATCGTCCTCAAGTTGTTACAAGCACAAAGCCTCTGAAACCCTTCTTCGCATAGGACAAAAGATCTGCGCAGCTCGTTAGATCCTTCTTCCTTTCATTACAATATCAATCACACAGTAACTTGCACTTAGCCTTGCAATATTTACACAGTTCACACATAGCACTTATTCAACATCACATAGATGCACCACCAATTGCACTAAGCAATCACATCTACTCTTTCTTACATTGCCTATATTTCTATTTATATATTACAAAAGTGGGCCTAAGCATTGGTAAACCCACGGGCCGACATCCCTTTCCCATTACATTAACCCAAAACCCTAAAATAGGCCCAAAAGTGGACCGAGATCCCGTGATCTATGCTTCACCTGGCACTCAATCTTTGACAGGGTGTCGAAGTCTAAAAACGGTCAATTATGGCCAAGTGTTCCTCAAAACTTGGTCAAGGGCCAACAAAAGGTCCCCATTGACTTATTTTTGGTGGATCATATCTTATAAACTATGGCACATTGATCTGATAGTTTGACCTAGAGTAGCACATTGTTCCTATTGACATCATTGATAGGTTACCTTATGCTCAACATATGACAATCCATCATTATTCACTAATTGAGCAGCTTCACTTGTGGTCAATGTCAATACCTTATTCACACTTTGGGAAACTTTGTGAAGTACCTTGGGCTCCATTTTCATCGTTGGTGGAATTCCTCACCTATGTCAATGGTTTTCATTATCATTCATTTCTCAGAGGGTCTCTTCCATGCGCTATTCCATCTAGTGCATGCAAGAGACATACATGGTTGTGTGTCCTTTCCATCTTTCATCTGAGTTCTTAGAAATATTTGGAATTTTGTTGTTCCTTGTTTTGGATGATGGTATATTCCCTAATTCCCTCCTTCCATCAGATCCCTTCCCATCGACTTCATCTCATTTTCTCTAGGATCATGATCTAGAGTATTTATTAGTACCCCGGGGTTTGCAGTCATAAGTGGAAGGCTCCTTCGCTATTGACAGTGAGAACACATCAATGTCCCCTTATCAATAGATTCTACAAGTGTTTGACATCATTTCATTCATTCACACTTGCTAGAATGTACTAGGTTCCTTACACCCATTATCATTATTGGTGGGTTGTCTCGCGTTTGTTAATGGTATACATCAATGACCGATAATTAAATGGTGTTATTGAATCGAAGTCTCGTGACCTGTTAAAAATATTGCAAATGATTGTAAGGCCTATTTACTTATATTATGATATAATATTAATAGGTGGGATACCAAATAAGAAAACACATAACTATCATTTTCAAGCATTTCCCTCAACATACATACATATCTACATCATTACGATGAAGGTTCAAAAATTTATGAAATGATTATTGGCATACGTTGATGCACTTCAGTTTAATGATTAGCAATAATGGTTTCTTCTCTCCAAACTTCAACTTGTTGACATAGCACTTACGAAACATAAGAACTATTTGATCCACACTATTCTTGATTGCGCATATAAAAGAGGTTGGAACCATTCTTATACATGAAAATAAGGATGAGTTGTAATGGGTGGAGGCATGATTTTTTATACTATGTGGGTTTCTCATATACAAGACCTCACTATAAAATATGGTGTATTATTTTAATATGTTCATAATGGTTATATGTTAAAAAAAAATCTTATGTTATGGAATAACCTAAGTTTCAATTCAAAAGGAAAAAGGGTTTGACATACAATTGGGGCATATTTTTTTTTAATAGTACAAAGTTTTGGTTATTATATATCATGAAACTTTGGTGTACATGCCATATGTGTAACACACCCAACCCCCTAATTATGTTTTAAGGGAATGAGTTATTAAAATTTTGTTCCCTTAATCCATCTCAGAATTTCCTTTCGATATCACCATTGACTTCTGCTTGTCAATATCTTCCCAACGATTGTAATTTTTCCCAAAACTGAGCACTAGAACGAAAGTTATTGTTTCTCAAAGTCCTCATCCTTTGTTGACCCAAGGTCACATTCCTGCCATGTGTGATCCATGTGGCACCCTTTCACATGCTTCCTCCTACATGGCACTATCATGGCTCTTGGGTGCATGCACCTGCTTCATGGCACAGACATGGAACCTTCCATATCCCACCTAAGATAGTGTTTATAGGACTTTTATTGTCACCTTCATTCGCTATCGGAATCCTCCCATCATAGTGTTTCCATGACAGGTTAACATGCACGCTCCGATAGCTAAGTCTGAAATCTTCCTCCTCTGACATATTAAATGGTTCCAGGGATCAGGAAATGGACAATTAAGATATTTTCAAGCTTCTTAGTTGTGTCAAATCCTCTAAACACATGATGCTACCTCTGCGTGAGATGTGGCTCTATCTCCACCTGAAATGTGGCAATCATATTTCCCTAGAAGTTCACTTGTGGGTGCCAAATCATTATGACACGTGGCACCCTCTATGTGCAACATGTGGCACCACCTGCATCATGACACGTGGTACTGCCCATGACATCCTCTTGATCCTTCAACTAAATATTGATGGTCCAGATTTTCTGTTGGATCCATCACACATTGGAAGATCTACGATCTAGATTCCATATAGAAGCTTCCCCATTCGAGTGTCTCTAGGAAATTCCACACCGAATAACGCTTCATGGTGGATGGACTAGATATCCTCTCAGATCTCCTCTTGTCCTAATGCACCAATGGTTAGATATTATTCTTGGATCTCCTCCGATCCCGACAGATCAACGATCAAAATTTCATCTTAAAGCTCCTCCATCAGATTGCCTCACCGTGATTCACTCTAAAAGGCACCTTGTAATGGATGGTTGAGATCTCTTCACGAAGATCTGACAACAAGGATTTGGGGTGAGTTCATTAGGTCTCCCAGTTCCCTTCTCGAACAACCCTTGGTCTTGGTCCATTCCTATGGGGACACATGTCACCCCCAAGACATGCTATCAAGACACGTGGCACCAACATCATGTCACAGTCATCCCCTCGCTATGCCAAAATACCATGACATGTGGCATAACCACTACTTGACACATGGACCTCCTCCTGTACTTGATGTGGTGCACATGTTGTGATAGATGCACTTAGCTTATCCATTCAAGTGATGACACTCGTCCTACTCATGACATGCTAACCAATAGGATAGCTCCTCTGTTAGTCTGACATCAGTTCCCTTTGTTAAAAATTTCCAAGGGAAGTGGTAAGGCCCACAAAAAATCAATGACTAGCATTCCTCGTGGCCATATTTCGATCAAAGTGACTAATTTAACCTTGAAGTACTCCCATCAGAGTCAATCCATCCCCAGTGTCCGCGCTCACTCCAAACATCCTCCTCTGAAGGACCGTCGATATTTCTCTATCTCGTGGATCAGAAGGTTTTGATTCAGTGACACATGTTCCAAGGTATGATCCAACAAGGAATCCCCCTTGATCCTTCCTTCAAACACACACTGACACATGTTGTCCTCTAGACACATTGGTGATCCTTGTCAACATGACACGTCATCTCTTCTCCTAGGCTCGCTTAAATGAGACCTATGATGATCCATATTGGAGGTTATTTGTGGGATGTTCCTCAATGTACGGACCAAATTGTCCTTCATACTTCCCCTTTAGAAATGCCTTGACTTGGGTATTTAGGTCTGCTCTGACCATGGGACTCTGGTATTACTAACCCTTATGATCTATAGATAAGTTCCCATCATCATTCCAAATCCAATGGTTGTGCATGCATTGGGTCCTAGGTGTACTCATACTCTAATCACATCCACCCCAATGGTTCCAACAGTCTATAATCCACTGTAATCTCCCTTCTAGGAATTAATGATCCCAGTTTATTCGGGGTGCATAATCTATGAGCTTCATGACTAGCTTCGATGGAGGGTTAGGATCTCTGTGTTCTGCCAGATCAAGTCTCACCCTTGTTCTGATAGAGGGCCTAGATTTAACCTTCATGCTATCTCAAAGTTCACGATCATCCGAAGTGAATTAGGGTTTTTCCTTCGGCTTAACGGTCCAATTTAGGACTTAGCCATTTTCATGAAGGTTTTCTCTCATTCTCTTTTAGGATTTATGAGTTTTTTTTAGATATCTTAGCCTGGGTTCCAAGGCATTACATTTCCTCACCCATGGTACCTCGGATTCATCATACCCCAAAGGACTCATTTGCTTTAGGGTTCTCAACCCCGTGAGGCACAAGTAAACACACAAACCCATATTAATTCTTATATGAGGGAGGTTACAGTAGTACTTACAATAAGAAGATATGTCTTTCCACATTTACTAGTCTCACAAGCTTCTCATAGAATTATTCTTGCAATTATTTCAATAAAGTCAGAGGCTTCCTATAAACAAAAACACATGAATTCTCATGATGATATATTTATATATTCTATGCACACACAAGACCACCTCTAGGATGCACAATCAAGCTTACAGTTCAGGTATTAATTTCTAAAATCATCCTACTAACCATCCAACCATACATGCATTCAAATCCATACACAAAAAACAACGCAAGTTACTCGTCTACAAATTCGTGATATGATGGATGTTAATGAAGGGTGTGTCACTCTCCACCCAACCGTAGGCAAGGTTGCGCTTTGCACTGCTACAGAGAGACACCCAAAATCCAGGTTGTGATGCCATGAGAGGATTTATGGTATTCTGCAAGGTTTTTTTGGAACTTATACTACCTCTACATTTTCTCTTTTCTCCCAACCACGGAGTTCTCTCTATCTCCAGTTCTTAGGCATGTTTTCCCCCATTTTCCTCTCTTTTGTTTATCCTTATCTTATTTTTGTGTAGTAATTCACAAAACCTCATGGTTTGTGTTAGAATATTCCTAATGGTACTATGCACTTCCTTACTTAATTCTCTAGGAGACTACCCAGCTACCAGATTGACTTATAATCAAATTTCTGGGCAAAGTATAGTTTAGGGTCTGCATTGTTTTTGTTTTGACAGGGTACTTCCTAGCAGGGTCATTTCAACCTGTAATTTCCCCCCTCTTTCACCATTCCTCTCATGACATTGTAACCTGTGAAGGAAACTCCTTCAATAGTAGTTCAAAATTTCCCTATTGCATTAATAATCAATATGCACATTACAAAAATCATCAAAGGTCCATTGTTAATGGTCACATAACAGACATGTTTATAGTTTGGTCATGATAATACTTATATTTATAGACTGGGGGGAACAAGGGTGTTACTATCCCCTCCCTCTTAAAGGAACATTGTCCTTAGTGTTCTTTCTCAGTAACACATGTTATGCCCTCTTCTTGATCTGGTCCTTACTCAAACTTTGGCATTTTAGAACATGCCTACAACAATTTTCAACAACAAGCATATTAATTACCATTTCATGAAATTCATTTTATTGTTGTTCAAACTCAAGTGGAAATATTCACAAATTAACACAATGATTATATGTGTAGTTCATGGATCTGCATTCAGATGGTTGTCTCATCAACCTGGCTCATTGTTTTCCTAGACATACCCATTCTGTGCATGATCCTCGTCAACAGATGACAAAATTTAAATACTCCATAGAGTCTTTCACATGAGCTATTGAAGACTCCCTTTCCTTGTGGTCACTCACCTTTTAGGCTCAGGCTCAAGCATCCCCTTCTTTTCTATACAGTCCCTCAGGTGATCCATCTTTCCTTTCCAGTATTTCTCGCACAATAAGAGTTTCAGATATTTCGTTGAGTCTTACAGTTGAAGCATCCCCCAATATTTTTATGTTGAGGTTTCCCTCTCCATTTCTCTATTGAGGTGTCCCTCTAGCTTGATCTGTCGAAAGTGTCCCTTTATCCTATGTTACCACAACACAACATTCTTATGGCGATCATGACTTATCACAAAGTACTTTTTTCACAACAGTATCCCTCTTCCACAATTTCTTATTTGACAGCCACAGTTTGTCCTTCATGGAAAGATGTTTTCATCTCACCTTTGTTCACATGCATACATAAATTTGTGATAAATTTTCATTAATTTTCATTCAAAAATTCTTCCCAAATCTGTTACCCACAGATTTTCAAATTCACAATTTCATTTCATTTTCAAAACTGTTCCATATTGGAACCAGAGTTCACAAGCATAGGATTTCCTTCTCATAATACTTTGTCTCTTTACAACCAGTAAGAATTGGTCTTCCTCATGGGCTTACAGTATTTCCATATCCAAGACCATCTCTCCTGCAATTTCAATACTCACACATCCAAACAAATTGTTAGTTTCTCATGAATATCACATTTTCATTGTACACGGTTTCAGAATTGTGAATACTAACAATTACATCACATTTATCTATCCAGCGATATAAAATAAAAGGAATTATCATTCCTCACACATACTTTATCTCAACATAACAAACCTTTCAAATGTAGCTAATCATTAAATGAATTTAATCAATGTGCCAATGCCCATGGAAACATTCACACATAATGCACCATTGCATTGATTTCAATTTACTAATTTTTTCATTTTAGGCACTCTTGTCGGAGTTTGTTGGGACTCAGACAACTTCTCACCACATGGATTATCTATCCACATTTCATTATTATAGCAGGGTTGTTCTTCCTTATTTGAGTTGATCCTAGCCTCAAATCACCACACATGAAACTAAAATTTTCTCATGAATGCATTCAAGAATTATTTCTTCACTAATATGAGGGTGGGGGGTAATATTAGAGAAAACCCCCACCCCCACCCTCATATATAAACAAGGTGTCAACATTCATGGCCACCCAATTCCTCTTCCTACCATTATTACAACTCTGTAAAATATTGGAAGGTTCTCCTTTCCTAATGGGAAGTCCATTTTCTTCCCTCTAATTAAAAAATTCATTTTCTCAATTCATTCAATCAACATACTACTTATGATTACTTTCATTCCCAATCATTCTTGATGGGTCAATGCATCCATGACACGTCTTTTCATTAAATTTCTTGCAAGAATCTCAATCATCCTTGGCTACTAGAGGTTCTTCCCTCTATGATTTAGGGCCTCTTTATCTTAAATCACACCCATATTGAGTGTCAATGGCATACAACATCCACTCAAAATCATATGTATATTATTAAAATAATAAATTATTTTAGAAGGGATCCTTACCCAACCCCTTCATACCTTATGCCACACAGGCATGAACATTTTTGTATACATTTCCTGGCTTCCAGTACCCTGTTCTAATGTTTAGCTCATTAGTGGTGCTCCATGGGGA
>SNQJ01S0032648.1:39913-54050 GCA_010110895.2 Picea sitchensis
TGGAAGTCTGGGTAGTAATTGTAGCCACAACTACTGCAATATGTATTTTTGATTTAGGATCAGAATTTCTAGTGGTTATGGTTGGAATTTATGATCAGTCTTGCTTGGTTCATTAGCCTTGGTTGGCTATTGGTCTTCTTCGAGAATCATTCTCTTTCAAGGTTAAGGTGCTTGGGGGTGGCTTCGGCCTATGGTTGGGTGACAATATTGTTATATTGTCTATGGTTAAACAAGCACATCCATTATTTTATAACATTTACTCCAACAAACTTACTAATAAAATTAAATGGAAAGTGAGAGAATGGAGTGAAGAAAGATTCATCCCAGCGTAACCATTTTAGAAACCCTTGAACCATTAATTGATTAAGATTAAAAAGTAGGAGAAAAAGAAGCATACTCAACAACCAGTCAAGAACTAGAGAAATTAATAAACTATTACTGTGAAAAATGTATGCAAGTGATGCTTAACAATATGATATTTGTATACCTGGGCTCGATCTCTTTTTATACCAGTGCTTATGGATGGAAACAATTGTTGCAACCACTAGGAACATAGTTTCCACACCAGGCTTGAGATTTTCCTCTCCACAATAGCAACCAAATGAAATGACCAATGCCCAAGGAAAAGTGATGGGTGGTACATGCGAGAGTGTGGAATTAATTACCATGTCCTTGAAAATTAATTGCATGGCCATCCCATCGTGTCTCCCTCCAAAAAAACTTAAATATGCATACCACTTGTCACTTAAAAAAATTCACATAAGCCATCAACATATACACAATACATCATACAACCAATGACATGATGATACCACATACCACACACTATATCAACTCTTTAATAATTTCACTCATTATTGCTCCAACTTGTCACTTCATAAGAACTAATCAAGTTGTCACCCATACAAATAATCTAGGGTTTAATCAATTGCGTTTTTCAACCATATGCCATGTACAACAAAGTTTCATGATATATAACAACAAAAAATTGTACTATTCAAACCACAAATTTTTAATAACTCAAGACTCATATTCGAAACAAGAATCTTGTATCAAAACCATATTTTCAAACTGGGATATTGGACAACAAAGTAATACTACAAAAACTTGAACTTGGGTCACAATTCCAATAAATTCCAAATGGGTTTACTCCAACAACCATACTAATAAAAATAAATGAAAAGTGAAAGCATAGAGTGAAGAAAGATTCATCACAAAGTAACCATTTTAGAAACCCTTGAACCATTAATTGATTAAGAGAAAAAAGAAGGGGGAAAAGAAGCATACTCAACAACCAGTCAAGAACCATAGCCATTAATGAACTATTACTGTGCAAAATTTATGCAAGTGATGCTCAACAAGATGATATTTTCATACTTGGGCTCGAGCCATTTTTATACCAGTGCTTATGGATGAAAATGGTTGTTGCAACCAATAGGAACATAGTTTCCACACTAGGCTTGAGCTCCGCCTCTCCATAATAGAAACCAAATAAAATGACCAACGCCCAAGGTAGGGTGAAAGGTGGTATACACGAAACTGTTGAATTAATTACCATGTCCTTGCAAATCAATTGCATGGCCAACCCATCGTGTCACTCTCCAAACAAACGCAAATGTGCATGCCACTTATCACTTCAGAAAATTCACATAAGCCGTCAACATATACACAATACTGCATACAACCAATCACATGCTTATAGCAAATTCCATGTAAGCAAAAACCACACACTATATCAACTCTTTAATCATTTCACTCATTGTTGCTCCAATCACTTCATAATAACTAATCAAGTTGTCACCCATATGAATAAGCTAGGGTTTAATCAATCACATTTTTCAACCATATGCCATGTACACCAAAATTTCATGATATATAATAAACAAAAATTTGTACTATTCAACCCCGATTTTTTTAATAACTCAAGACTCATATTCGAAACGAAAAGATTGTATCAAAACCATATTTTCAAACTCGGATACTAGACGACAGAGGAAAGACTACGCAAACTTGAACCCAGGTCACAATTCTAATAAATTCCAAATGGGTTTACTCCAACACCCTTACTAATAAAAAGAAATGGAAAGTGAAAGAATGTAGTAAATAAAGATTAATCATAGAGTAACCATTTTAGAAATCATTGAACCATTAATTGATTAAGAGAAAAAAACAGGGAAAAAATAAGCATACTCAACAACCAATCAAGAACCAGATCCATTAATGAACTATTGCTGTGTAAATGTATGCAAGTGATGCTCAACAAGATGATATTTTCATACCTGGGCTCGAGCTCTATTTATACTAGTTCTTATGGATGAAAATGGTTGCTGCAACCATTAGGAATAGATTTTCCACACTAGGCTCGAGCTCTGCCACTCCACAACAAAAAATAAATGAAATGGCCAATTCTCGAGGCAGAATGAAAGGTGGCGTATGTGAGACTATGGAATTAATACCATGTTCTTGCAAATTAATTGCATGGTCAACCCATCATGTTTCCCTCAAAACAAACTCAAATGTGCATGCCATTTGTCACATAAAAAAATTCACATAAGCCATCAACATATACACAATACACCATACAACCAATCACAAGTCGATACCAAATTGCATGTAAGCACATACTATTAGCACCATCATTTTCATAGCTAAGGTTAGAGATTTTTCAACAATTTGCAGAGTCATGCCTGTTAGCACCCATATTTTTTTTATGCATGGCATCATCTAACATCTCCAAGGGTCAGTTTCAAAAGGAAGCTTATCATTTATTATTTCCATTTCCATTTTCAACTGTACACTGCAAAATTTTCTATGCGCTATGCAGAGAAATTCACCGCGCAAAGGATTCTGTCGCTCAGTGGATTTCGTCGCACAATGGATTTCATTGCGTAGTGGATTTCGTTGCGCATGGGATGCTGTCGCGCATAGGATGTTGTCACATAGTGGATTTCATCGCGCAGTGGATTTCGTCGTGCATTGTATTTCATCGCACAGTGGGCTGTCGCGCATGGGATGTTTTCGTGCATAGGATGTTGTCACGGAGTGGATTTTGTCGTGCAGTGTATTTTGTCACGCATTGGATTTCATTGCGCAGTGAGTTGTCGCACATGGGATTCTATCACGCATAGGATGCTATCGCGCAGTGGATTTCGTCACATTGTGGGTTGTCACACATAGGATTCTATTGCATAGTGGATTTAGTTGCATAGAGGATGCTTTCACGTAGAGGATTTTCTTGCGCATCGGCTATAGGTCGCGCTGCACAAATGACTAGTTTAGTGGTCAACTTCAAGATCGCTTTATGAATGACTGGAGAGGAAGTTTGAAAATGACCGAGAGGTTTTTGTTGAGTACAAATCAAATAATAAAAACCGCTCTCATATTTGAAAAAAGGTTCATATTTTGGGACATTCAAAGGAATATTTGAGCCTTATTTTTCAGTTTTCATGATTTCCTATCCGAGACATGTTTCTGTGACACATATTACGACCAGCTGGAGATGAATTTCAAGAAAAAAAGAGAGTTTTTTATTTATAACAATCTTAAATACAAAAACCTCTCTCATTTTCGGAAAATAGATTTTTATTAGTGAGATATGATGCCATATTTAACGCCTATTTTCCCAGTTTGATGCGCAATCCGCTGCGTTTTTTGCTGTAGTTTACTGTTGCATAGTAGACTTGCTATGAAAGGGTGATAGAGTGTCTAGTAGTGCACATGATGAATCATCACAACCATATGGTATAATTATTATCATTATCAACAATTGTAAATAATATTTTGGTTACTATTATGATTTGGAAAAGTCGGGTTTTCTATTTTTAGTGAATCCATTGAAGTTATTGTTCTCTTTCAAAGAAAACAGATCCATGATTCTAGGAGGAAGTAGTTCGACCCTAGAAGCCAAGGGTGACATTATTTTTATATATATGGGGATCATTTTCATGTAAACTAGGTTGGTTGGCAAACTAGTGCAGACAATGACTATTGAATGTAGTTCGAGCTCGATCACAATTTAATGCAAAAGTCTTGAAGCTTTGATGAAATGATTCTAATTGTAGAAGTTGGATGTATTTTTCCCTTTATTTTCATACATACTTTCTGTGTTCTTTATTCATATCTATTTTTGTCTAAATAGGAACGTTATTTCAAACCTGAGATTCGCTGCACAACGCCTTGGGATTCATGCCATTTAGACAAACCATTTTCCTTCTTGGTTAACTTCGAATTCATACTCAGTGGTGCTCCGAGTTGATTTATGTGTCCCCCCCCCCNCCTCGCCACACACAACAATTTTACATTGAAGACTTTTGCTTGCTTAGCATTTATCCTCTCAAGTTCAGTCATTGAGTCATTTGTTTCTATCGTATTCTTGAACCGACTCCATAGCCCAATGGTACTTTCTCTCTTGCTTGTCCTACCATCCCTTTTAAAATAAAAATAAATTTTCCCTATTGCAAAATATGACCTCTGTGCATTTATTGATGAAATATTTGAGTTATTACCAGTCATTAGACATATGAGAGAGCCCTCTCTGGCTGTATAGGTTAGAATAAAATCTAAAGTTGGCTGAAACAGTTACCTCAGGGATTTCTTTGTACAACCCAAAGAGATTACCAAGTGCTAACATTTTGGAGTCGTTGTCGGGGACATAATTGAAAATTTTCCCTGGGAAAGAACGACATGGTTGAGTTCTGAGGTCTGAGAGCAGCAGACACTTAGGCACATATTGGCTGTATTTCTACTCTGGCGACTCCACACATCAAAAAATCAGTTGAACGTGATTCCACTAGTAGAAAAGTCAAGAGCTAAAGTTTTCATGGAAACTGCAATCAAGCTTCAAATGCGATTCAAAGACTCCACTGGAAAATGAGACCTGTTGACAGAGACATGGAAGGGCAGTATGGAAAAATCAGGTACTCAAGCTCAAGTTTAGTCCAATAAGTGCTTTTCTATTTTATCGATATCTTCTTGTCCTTTCTTGAGTTTTTCAAAAGAATATTTCTTCACTTACTGCATTCAAATGAAGCCCAGAGATCTACCCTTGTATATCCTCCACGGAAAACTGTAGGTATACCTCCTTCTTGTATAACTGATATTCACCAAGCTCCTTCCTCTGAGCCATATGATGTTCATGATCATTCTTGTGAGCTTAATAAAACCAAAGTTGAGTTTTTACCTTCTGTTCTTAATCCTACACCCTCCAAGATTCAAGAAAGATACAATCCTCTTAAATTTCCTTCCATCCTTCATGACTTTCCTTTGAAACATTATAAGTATCTTCCTAGGTTCGATGGAGAGCTTGATGGATAGTCAGCTAAAAAACATATTCAGGTTTTTGAGCATTTCATAGACCTTTTTGAGATCGAACATGATGATGTGTTTATGAGGGCCTTTTCTCAGTCCTTACAAGGAGATGCCAAATCATGGTTCAAACATTTGCAACCTCATTCTATTATCTCGTGGGATGAATTGAGGGAAGTTTTTCATAGATTTTGGGGTGAGAGAAAGTCATGGGATCTACTCCTTTCAGAGTTTTATGCCATGAGAAGAATGAAAGATGAAACCATATCAAATTTTAGTAGGAGGTTTGCTCATCTTTATTACAAACTGCCTAAAGAAGTCCAACCTCTTGAAGTTGTTGTCATGCTCCATTATGTAACAACCTTTCAATCAGACTTATCTTTTCTTTGATGGAGAGGAAGTCTATGTCTTTACAACAGATGTTCAACAATTCTCAGGAATTTGAAGACAATATTCAAGCTTGTAAACAGATTTGAAATGAGGAGTTGGATGCTAAAGAACATGACAATGAATATGAAAAAAGAACAGTTGATTTGAATCTTGAGAAGAGGGTTAATAATATCATATGTCCTCTTGAATTTTTAAATGTTGATGATTCTGCAAAGGATTATATTCCACTTATTGAAAAAGAAGGTGCTAATTTAGCTTCTGATCCATCTCATCTTAAGTACGGTGCTGATTGTTTTATGTATTCATTTGTAGACAGTCAAGAAAATGAATTTGCAAATCAACTTATTGAATAGCAGGTTGATGTCCCAAGATTTTTCTTGTTAGATGACATTGCAAATGTCGTTGATTTGCCTATATATGATTATTATGGTGTTGATTTCCTAGAACAACCAGCTGCATGTTCTCTATCAGAAAATGTTCCTTTTCAGCAGTGTAATGAGAGAAATCGGCCTACATATCACAATTACAAAGAAGAAAGTATTGAATCAGCTGAAGAAAATTCTTTACCTTTATGCTTTTCTTCATTTAAATTGTTGAAAGAAAATTATAAGATCATCACTGACGCAAAGGAATGCGTGTTGATGAGAAATCACACTAATTCACTGGAACAAATTGACAAGAAATTGCAGCCATTGGTCGAAGATGAATCTGAAAATGAGTATGTTCAACAATCCAAAGAAATTGAAAAATGTGCATATGACAACAGTGAAGAAAATGAAGAAATTTTTGAATCAGGTAAAATAACTTTTCCATTGTGTTTTGCATCTTTCAAATTGCTGAAGCAAAATGTTTATAATGTTTCAAATAAGAAATCCTCCAGGAATGATGTTGAATATGAAGAAAGTAGTGGACTTGCAAATGAAAACCGTCTTCCATTATGTTTTTCTTCCTTTGAATTGTTGAAAGTAAATCATGAGATAACAGAGGAAGCAATGAAGTCTGACTGCATTCACAGTGACATTGTTTTACATGAGAAAATTGTTATTAGTGAAGAGGATCAACAACGTTCTCATACTTTTAATGACCCTGCTTTTTATTACATGGAAGGTTATTTCAGTTCAGATTTGTAGCTTGCGATCAACTACCAGCTTGGAAATAAATATGATGGTCAATCACCATTAGTGTTAGATATGGATTGATTTCCACTAGGGGTTTCATTTCAGCCATCACTGTCGTTTGATTCATAAGATTGTTATTTCCAGCAGTCTCAACATATTTTTTAGCCTTTTTGTGGTAATCAACAGGTTGAATTACATGAAAACAAGGATGCAGTGGAAGGGGTGAAACTTGATTTTTGTTTTATGTATGTTCTGGAGGATCCATTTGCAGTTTTGTTGGAGGCGGAAAAAAATCCCAATGTTTTTAATTTTTTGAGATTTGAATTTATAGATAAATTTTTGAATGACTTATCAATAAAGAAGCTCTAGAGAAAGCATGTGAAAATAAAGAAAAAAGTGGATAAAGTGCTTGCATGATTGCATTGGCATTTTGATTTCACTTGATTGGAACCTTTTCAGCAGTTAGGGTAGGTAGGAGTGCGAATAAGCTCGGTACTACGAGCATTTATTTTAGCAATCTGTAGTTTTCATTTTCAGATTTTAGTTTGGAGCATACATAGCTTTAGGTTTTCAGTGGATGGAGGTTACAAGTTGCAGTTGGAAATTTGAGTTTGGGAGCATCCCAATGGATAGGCATCTGGTCTACTATTCTTTGCTACCTCATAGGGAGGATAACATCCCCATTGGAGCCAATTGTTAGCACCAAGATTTTCATAGCTAAGGTTAGAGGTTTGTCAACAATTTGCAAAGTCATTCGTGTTAGCACCCATATTGTTTTTATGCTTGGCATCATCTAACATATTCACGGGTTAGTTTCAAAAGGAAGCTTATCATTTATTATTTCCATTTCCATTTGCAACTACGTGATGCAAAATTTTCTACGTACTGCGTAGAGCACTTCACTGCGCAAAGGATTTTGTCGCGTAGTGGATTTCATCACGCAGTGGATTTCGTCGTGCATGGGATGTTGTCGCGCATAGGATGTTGTCGCACAATGGATTTCATCAAGCAAGTGGATTTCGTTGCGCAGTGGATTTCATCGCATAGTGGGTTGTCATGCATGGGATGTTTTTTCACATAGGATGTTGTTGTGTAGTGGATTTCGTCGCACAATGTATTTCGTCGCGCAGTGGATTTCATCATGCAGTGGGTTGTCGCGCATGGGATGTTGTCGCGCATAGGATGTTGTCGCGCAGTGAATTTTGTCATGCAACTCATTTCATCATGCAGTAGGTTGTCACACATAGATTTTTTTACGCAATGGATTTCGTTGTGCAAAGGATGCTTTCGCGTAGTGGATTTTCCTGTGCACAGGCTACAGGTCGTGCTGCGCAAATGACTGGATTAGTGGTAAACTTCAAGATCACTTTCTGACCGACTGGAGACGAATTTTGAAAATCCTCGAGAGGTTTATGTTGAGGAAAAACCAAGTAATAAAAACCTCTCTCTTATTTGAAAAAAGTTTCATATTTTGGGATATTCGAAGGAATATTTGAGCCCTATTTTTCAGTTTTCATGATTTCCTGTCCGATACATGATTTTGTGACATGTATTCCTTCTAGGTGGAGATGAATTTCAAGAAACTGAGAGAGGTTTTTCTTAATGAATATCGTATCTACAAACACCTCTCTCATTTTTGGAAAATAGTTTTTTATAAGTGATATATTATGTAATATGTAACGCCTATTTTCCCAGTTTGATGCACAATCCGTTGTGTTTTTTGCTGTAGGTTACTGTTGCGTAACAGACTTGATATGAAAGGGTGAAAAAGTGTCCAAAAATGCACATGATGATTCATCACAACCATATGGTCTAATTCTGATCATGATCAATGATTGTAAAGAATATTTCAGATACGATTATGATTTGGCAAAGTCTAGTTTTCTATTTTTAGTGAATCCGTTGAAGTTATTGTTCTCTTTAAAAGAAAATAGATCCATGATTCTAGGAGGAAGTAGTTCGAACCTAGCAGCCAAGGGTGAAATTAGTTTTCTATATATGGGGATCATTTTCATGTAAATGAGTTTGGTTGGAAAACTAGTGCAGACAGTGACTATTGAATGTAGTTCAAGCTTGATCGAAATTTAATGCAAAAGTCTTGAAGCTTTGATGAAAAGATTATAATTGTAGTAGTTGGATGTATTTTTCCCTTTCTTTGCATACATACTTCTTGTGTTATTTATTCATACCTATTTCATCTAAATAGGAATGTTATTTCAAACCTGGGATTCGCTACGCAGCGCCCTAGGATTCACGCCATTTAGACAATCTGTCTTCCCTCTAATTTAACTCCGAATTCATCCTCAACGGTGCTCCAAGTTTCTTTATGTGTTCCCCCCACACCACACACAACGATTTTACACTGAAGACTGTTTCTCACTGAGCCTTTATCCTCTCAATTTTAGTCACCGAGTCATTTGTTTGTATCATATTCTTGAACCGGCTCCATATCCCAATGGTACTTTCTCTCTTGCTTGTCCTACCATCCCTTTTAAAACAAAGATAAACTTTCCCTATTGCAAAATCTGACCTCTGTGCATTTATTGATGAAATATTTGAGTTATTACCAATCATTAGACATATGAGAGAGCCCTCTCTGGCTGTATAGGTCAGAATACTATCTAAAGTTGGTTTAAACAGTTACCTCAGGGATTTCTTTGATACAACCCAAAGATATTACCGAGTGCTAACACATACCACACACTATATCAACTCTTTAAGCCTTTCACTCATTGTTTCTCTAACTTGTCACTTCATAATAACTAATCAAGTTGTCACCCATACGAATAAGATAGGGTTTAATAAATTGCATTTGTCAACCATATTGTAACACCCTTGTTTCCCCCAATCTGTAAATATAAGTATTATCATGACCAAACTATAAACATGTCTGTTATGTGACCATTGACAATGGACCTTTGATGAATTTTGTAATGTGAGTATTGATTATTAATGCAATACAAAAATGTTGAACTATTGATAAATGGGTTTCCTTCACAAGTTATGATGTCATGAGAGGAATGGTGCAAGAGGGAGGAAATCACGGGTTGAAATGAACCTTCTAGGAATTACCCTGTCAAATTAGAAACAATGCAGACCTTGAACTGTCATTTTCCCAGAAATTTGATTACCGATCAAGCTGCTAGTTGGGTAGTCTCATTGAGAATTAAGGAAGCATGGGTAGAGTACCATAAGGAAGCTTCTGACATGATCCACAAGGTATTGAGGAAGACTACAGGAAAAAAAGAGGGGGACAGATAGAAGAGAGGACAACGAGGGAAAATAGGCATGAGTGCCAGAGACAGAAAGAAATATGTGGTTGGGAGAAAAGAGAAAATACAAAGGCAACAAAAGCTCCCAGAAAACCTTGCAGAATACCAAAAATCCTCCCGTGGAATCATACCTTGGCTCGGGGGTGGTTTTCTATTGCAGTGCAAAGCGTAACCTTTCCTAAAGTTGGATGGATAGAAACACATGCTTCAGTATTAACCAACATATCACAAATTTGTAGATAAGTAACTTGTTTTGTTTTCTGTGTATGTATTTGAGTGCATGTATGGTTGGATGGTTAGTATGATGATTTTATAAATGAATACCTGGCCTGTAAGATTGATTGTGCATTCTAAAGACGGTCCTATGTTTTCATAGAATATATAAATATATCTACTTGAGAAGTCTTATGTTTTTGTTTACAGGAAGTCTCAGGATTTATTGAAATAATTGCAAGAATAAGTCTATGAGAAGCTTGCGAGTCTGGTAAATGTGGAAATACATATATGGTTACTATAGGTACTACTATAACCTCCCTCATATAAGAATTCATATGGGTCTAAGTTTTTACCGGTTCCTCGCAAGGTTGAGAACCCCGAAGAAAATGATTCCTTCATGGTATGATGAAACCAAGATACCCTGGGTGAGGAAATGGCATGCCTTGGAACCAAGGCCAAGAGCTCTAAAAAAAAAATAGAAATCCTAAAAGAGAACAAGAGAAAACCTTTGGGAAAATGGTAAGTCCTGAATTGGACTACTAAGCTAGAGGAAAAACCCTAATTCTCTTTGGATGATCACATACTTTGATTTAGCACAAAGGTTAAATATGGGACCTCTATTGGAATGATGTGAGACTTAATCTCGATCGTTGATCTGGTGGAACGGAGAAATCATGACCTTCCATTGGAGCTGGTCATGAAGCTTATAGAGTATGCACCCCGAATTGACCAGGATGATTAGTTTATCAAAGGGAGGTTACAGTGGATTATAAACCATTGGAACCATTGGGGTGGACATGATTAAAGTTAGAGTACACCTAGGAACTATTTTCTTCAAAGCAGTTGGATTTGACACGACAATGGGCTCTCAACCGTAGATTGTAAGGGATAGTAATATTGGAGTCCCGTGGTCGGAGCATCCTTGAATACCCAAGTGGAGGGGTTACAAAAGGGGAATTCCAAGGGATACTATGGGCCATCCATTGGGGAACAACCCACAAATAACCTCCACCATAGATATTCGTAGGTATCGTTTAAGCAAGACTAAGAGAAGAGATGACATCAAAATGATGTGTCATGTTTGTTATAGTGCAAGTTGTAGGTTAGGAAAATCCCTAACCAACTAAAAATCAAGTTCTACAATCTGGGAATCCTACACCCAATGTCACCTCGATGTAGGTCCCGCACTTCAAGGGTGACTAGGTCACTCTAGGGAGGCGATCTCAGTGACCCTAGGGGGAATGAGATGGAGATGGATAGAGATACAAGTGGAGCCCCTAGATTTCAATTCCAATTGTATTGAAATGTGTGGAATGAATTCTTGGGAAGGTCCAAGGGTTTCCAAGTATGTTGAGTAACATGTAAATGGTGAAATACCTGCCCGAGACACAAGAAAAACCACTTTGCAATGATGTATGTTAGTTGGATCAACAATTTAACATTTATTTCCCTAATTTGAAGAAATATATAACAATATATATCAGCACTAATATGGTACTATTATATTATTAATAAATTCTATAGATCAAGTAGAAGATACAAGACAAAGACTAGTTAATGACTAGCTAAACTCAAGATGACACACCAATATTCTAGCAATAAACGATAAGGATGTTGTAAACACTTGTCTACAGAAAATTATATCATCCTTATGGATGTAACATTTAATGTACAACAATAAAATAAGCCACTGAAAACCCCTTAAACTTTTCCAAAAAGTGTGCTAGACCAAGAAGAATAAGTGTGCAAACTTTGAGCAAAATCCAATGGTTGATAAGGGAGTTATTCAAGCAAATGAGTTAGGGTTTCTGCAGCCCTAATGGCTGAATATGTAACTTTATAATAGAATAAAGAAGCATCCCCTTGATGGGGAATCCCTAGTGGCTGTGAGGTTCCCAAGGCAGAAGGAATAAAATCCACTTTGCAAGAAGTAAAAATGACCAAAAATCGTGTTTCCCAATGCAATATTTTATTTCTCCAATGCAAGATTAGTGCCTTTAGTTTTGGGTTAATGGGGTCAAGAATAAATATCTAGGGTTAATAAGTCCTTGGGGGTATAATCCATCTTAGTTACCAAGGAATGTAACCTAGATAGGGTTTGAATATGAGGGGTGTAAATCCTCTTACTTCCTCAACTAAACCCTTGCAAGACAATTTTAAAAGCTTGACAATTATGGTGGAAAATAGGATAGGGGTGTATGCACTTATACTCCCTATCTATAATTGGAAAAAAACAACCTTATCTTGAATTATAAATGATAATAACAAATCAAGGAGACCATACCATTCAAGAAAAATCATTAACATTCCAAAGTAAACCTCCACAAAAGCAAGAGAATGACCTCCTAGAGATAGTGCACCATCATCATCATCACACCATAACCAAAAAACATTATTCCATAGTACAAGAGGCAAAATAATCCAAGTGTAGTGCAAATTTCAGACCAATACTTCTCACAAGAGGGAGATTTATGTCCAAATGAGATCTTATGGTCTCTTATTTATACAAAATGTCACTAAGGAGACTTGTCCATAAATTAAGGGGTAAACCACAAGACTAGGGGTCAACAACCCTAATATTTCCCCCTTTAACAAAGTAATATTAAAAAAATCATTTAAATTTTTACTTTTGCACTAGTAAAACCCTAATTTATATGGACGTCTCCCCTTTAGGGGATGGTTTTTCCACTTGGAAGAAGTCGTTGGTGTGGGATAAGCATGGGTAGGCCTCCAAAGGCCACATGTCAAGAATCTATGAAATCTTCTCATGGTGAAGACCTCCTCCTCCTCAAAACATCCATGTGTCAATGAGTGGCCACATCACCACCAAGCCCTAACCCCCTAGACGACGTCATCCTCAAAAGGAGACGTTTTTCCTCTCCTAGGAAAAACATTTGGCATGTGGGGGATAGGATACATCGTCCACATAATCTTCAAGGATTTTCAAGTTCAATCTTTTTCATCCGGTATGTGGGCCTCTGGCATCCAACCTTTGGGCTTGTAGCCCCATGGAATTCCAAGCTAGGATTGTTCTCCCAAAACTATCCACCAACTAGGTCCTGCAAAGACGAATGAGCATGGCCTCCAAGGATCTCAAGTGATAACATTATGATAAGTGAATCAAATCAATAAATGAGCCACCTAAGAATGTGCATCAAATATCACTATATCAAACAATTAATTTCTCGAAGACATTATGCGACTTGTCAAGCTTTAATATGGAAGGGCTGATGAGGTGTCCTATTGGGTAGAACTTTCCCTAGGTCAAGGAGAGTTTACAAGGGATCCCTCTCTAATCCATGTAAAGTAGATGAAGTGTTTTGGTTCAATACTTAATGGGAATAGGGATTATGACATACAAGGGGTCGTAGTGTCTCATTCATGAGTGCCTTTATAGAGGGTGTGTGGTACCTTCATCCACAATGCACTTTTTCCAAGCCCATTATTTTCCATTATTTTATTCTTTCATATTTTTAAGGAAAGGTTGAAGGTCACTGCCCTGGCATGGTGATTAGATAATGGAAATGTCACCCACAAACACCTAGTGGAATTGATAAGGATGGCTCGTGATGAGACCCCCTTTCTCTCAGCCATGCAACTGAGAGACAGTACCCTGGTTTGGTGACCAAATGATGGCAATGTCATACCACTAGATATTCATGGACGTGATAGGTTGACGCGTGATGAGACCTCCTATCCTTCAACTAGCCTTTTAAGCATTATTTATTATATTGTGGGTCCCCTTTACTCAAAGATAAGTGTTTCACTCTTTTCTTGGGTGATCCATGGGAGAAGGATTTGGAAGGTTCATACAAGGATTTTATCTTTTACCCAACA
>SNQJ01S0032648.1:78511-97430 GCA_010110895.2 Picea sitchensis
AATATCCATGACCATACTCTTCATGGGCAGCTGAAACAAAGAGACTACTAGGTCCTTAATCACTCCCAAACACTGGACCCTCCTGGAGTCAAACGAATAGAGGTCATGATAGGCTCTGGTGACTTCTAATCCTAGCTCTTCCATGACGGCTTTGGGCATGAGGTTGTGGGAATCCCCTGAATCCATAAGGCAATTATGCAGTACCTTGTCATGTATGTTCAGGGAGGTGTAGAAGGGAGGGGATGTATCATCTTTGTCTTCTACCATGGGACCTAGGACAACTGCAAGCCTTTCATCTTAGAGGTTTATGGATTTTGTGAGAGGGTATGAGGCTTCAGACTTTAACAACTCAGAGAAGCATTTTTTGAATTCCCCGTGTTTAATTAACTCAGTGAGTGGCACAGGAATTCTGACCTTTTGAATCTCATGTTCGAAATTGAAGGAAGACATAGGCTTTGGGATTTCTCTAATTTAAGGAACATGATTATGAACAATGGGAGAGAGAGGTTGGGCCTTATTACCTCTGTGAGCATCTGGTATCTCATGGGCAGGCTTCTCTGCTCTACTGGATGGCTCAGGAATATCAGGTGCTGCTGCTCTTTTATCGGACCTCAAGTTGTACCTGCCTCGACCACCACTAGCTTTGTCTCCCTTTCTCAATTCGTTCAGCTGACCATCCATGAGAGATTCTTCATATTCTGATTGGGTTAGATGAGGGAAAGGGGGAGTGACTTATACACTGTGGATTTTAGGCTCAGTCTCTTCTGCTTCCCATTCATCTCCATCAGCCACAAAATTGTTCTGGAAGGGAGCCTGAATTCTTTGGTCTTCTCTGTCCCTTTCCTTCTCTCTGTGCATAGTTGGAGGAGCGAAATTATTTGGCCTTCTAAAACCTCCTTTATTTTCGATGTTCTGAGGGCCCTTGTATGCTTGCTTCCTTTCCACCTTCAATATTTCCACCTCTTATTTAAGAAGGTTCATAACTCAGGTCAACTTGTTTACTTGAGAGTGGGGCAATGATGGGCCGGAAGTTGAGGCTTCCGACTTTTCCTTTCTTCTGTCTGTGTCAGCCGGGCTTCTCAGTCTGTCAGCTGCCAAGATGTTGGATTCCACTTCTATAGCTGCATCTTGCATCTGAGCTAAAGAGGTGGCTCTTCTTTCTCTTAACACGAGACAAAAATCAGGGTCAAATGCGCCAGCATAGGAAATTTGAGCAGAGGCCTCTAAGGGTTTAATCTCTGCAGGAATCTTGTTGTACATCTTATTAAATCTTTTGGAGAAGTTTGAGACAGACTCTCCTTCCATCTTCTTCAAAGACCCAAACTCAGTCATGTAATACATATAATATTTTCTATCTCCCCACTGCCTCAGGAAAACGTGATCCAAGGCTTCAATGCCAGCAATAGATCTAGGGGCCAGTCCTCGGAACCATTTTCTAACCTCACTTTCCAGGCTCTGAAAAAGACCCTCATCGAGACATCTTCATTTTCTATGTTGAGGTTGTCTGCATAACTGTAAAAAGCAGCCAAGTGCTCCTCAGCAGTTACATCCCCCTCATTACTGAACTTGGGCATGTATTTCAAATAATCTCCAGCAGGGAGAGGGTTCAGAGGCTGGGGTAGAATCAAAGGAGCATATCTGGAAGCAACTATGGCATCCATTATATTCGGAGGAAGATTAACACCAGCCATAGGGATATTTGGTAGAGGAGAACTCAGAGGAGGAGTATGAACGGGAGACGTCGGAACAGATATCCTTGGAGGAGACAACGGAGAAAACAGAGAAAAATCCAAGGGTCCTGAGTGTGCAGACGCTTCTCTCTGAGCAGTAGTAGAGGTAAGAGGAGGGGTGGTGAAACCTTCTGAGAAATGTTGGTGTGAAGGCACAACTTTCAGGGAAGGGGGAGTGACAAGAGTTTCTCCTTCTGACACTAGACCAAGAGGAGAAAACTCAGCAAGAACACTCCCAAAATTCAGAAAACGGGAAACCTCAGAGGGAGGTTGACTAGGAAGTTGAAAGGAAGAAAGTGGAGTTTTTACAGCAGGAGGTGGAGAACTACCTGTTTCAGCGACGGAAGCTTCTTTTGCAGATATTTTCCCGTCCTGCACGCTGCTTCCGCGTCAGCTCCTGGTGTAGCTAAAGGCAAGTGTGGGTTAGACCTCGTATGTCTGCCTCTTGAAGCCACAACTGATAGTGCAGGTTATCCTCAGCGGAGTCGTCACAATGGAGTCCCCAGGTGCACAGTAGAAATATTCAAGTTCTGATATCTGATGCACCTTCAGAATCAATTGATCTTTGTCGTTCGATCCCAGGGAATATATTCAACATTGTCCCCGGCAACGACACCAGAAATTTTAGCGTCAGAAGTCACTCCTGGATTGCTTGCAGGAGCAGAGCCTGACACCCATCAGTTTAATGTCACGATTTGTTTGAAAGGGGGTGATCAAATGGAAGCAAACTCAGAACAGTCATCTCAGCTCTGAGACTGGGCCAGGCATGCACCAAACGAGTGAGGTCTTGATAAACTTCAAATAGTGAGTAGTAATAAGGGTGAGTAGGCGAAAGACTTCATGAGAAGGGTGCAAGAATCTTCTATAGGCATAAAGCTTCTAACAGACGATGAGAGAAGGCATCTGAAAACAAGATCTTCTTACTTCCGAACGTGGGAAACCAAAGAAACAACAATGCAACAATAAATCCTTTACCATAACATAACTGTGTTAATTCAAGCGAATCATTCGAACATGAACTCTCCAGCATAAGACGAAAACATAGATGAAAAAAAGGAAAACTATTTGTTATAAACCAAGAAGTCTCAAACACAGATACATAACCAGGAATCCAGAATGGTCATGAAAACTTTACAGTCGGGAGCTTATCTCTACCATCGATGCCTACCAAAATGGATAAAATGCCTTCATATACTCAAACTAACAACAACAACAAGATCGAGATGTAGCATTGAAAGATTTGCGTCTGCATGGCTTCTGACAATACGGGGCTGTAATATCTGAATGGTCGTGCAACTTATGGCAGACGCGATCGATCTTCTGACAGTTTATTCGGTGAATCGACGTGCCTTAAATTCATGGCCGTGCTTTCCCATTAAGGCGGAGGCGATGTCTAACCACCACCAACCGCTTCAATAACTGTAACATCGGGATTGAGGATGGCCCGACCAACTCGGCACCTTCTGGACGTGGAGGACCTGCCATGCAGCCACCTGGAATAACCGACCGGCTCAAAGGATATGCGGGGAGAACAACGCGGAAGGTGGGACACGGGAATGAAGTGATGGGGCCACGACGACGAGGAGAGAGAGAGATTGCAAGGGGGATTACATGGCAAAATGCGATAAGCGAATGAGGAGGTAGAATAGGTGTGATGGACACATTTTAGGGGGAGGCTGACGTGGAGGGAAGAAGACGCGTGGCAGATGGTGTGTATATGACGAGAAGGGAGGAAGACCACGCAGACCATAAATAGATGGATGAAACATGGCGACAGGAGGAAGACTGTTTTGGAGGATGACGTGGTGGGAGGAGGGCCCATGCTGGCTAAGCATAGGGCGACTGAGAGGGGTGAGACTAACCCAGCGCCATTGATCTGGGCGCGGTAATCTCAGCCGTCGGAAGATGCATCTACGATTCCGGACCCCCCCCCCCTCCGCTTAAAGGTAGAAAGGCGGGGCGGTCCGGAATTGCTCTTATCACCGTTGATCTAGGTGCGCTAATTTGGGCCGTCGAAGAGGTGCGCCCAAGATTTCGGACCCCCCCCCGCTTAAAGGTAGAAAGGCAGGGGGGGTCCGGAATCGTACCTGCGCCGTTGATCCGGGCGCCGCGATCTTAGCCATCCAGACTTGCTTTTTTTTTAATCATGGGCGCATTAGCACCCGAACTTAGGACAAGTGGGTTTTTAACCCGCTTTTTGCATTCTGACTCCCCTTACAAGAAATATCTCTAACAGTTACAAAATGGACTTTGTATTAAATCCAAAAATGGGAGGTCGCAAGTTTGACCCCATAACCTCCCCACTGTAATTAGACCATCATTACCAATCCGCCAAGCCACGTGCTTGGTAAAATCCACCCAAATTTAATCATTTAAGCACCAATTTCAACAAATGACGAGGATTTTTCTTGACACGTGGATCAAAAAAGGACTGGGCACGAATTTCAAGATATGAACTGTCATAATGGTCCTGTACTTTTCTGCAGGAATGAAATTCGAGATAGAGGTCCAATGACATAATGATATTGTGTTACAGTAAAAAATCACAATTTTCTGAGATGAGTCCAACAATGTAGACCATTTCTGGATTTGAGCAGCAGATCCGAGGGCTCATGGTTGAAGCTCACATATGCCATTAATTGCTTGACATGAATTTCTAGATAGAGATGCATCTTTCAAAACAAGTTCAAGTTTAGGGTCAAAATTTGCAGAATGACGAGATGAACCTGTTGGTGCTATGTTCGCTGATATTTGAGCATCCAATTGAGCGCTTGGGCACAAAAAACCAATGTAAGTTTTATGCATTTATGGTTTTTTCCTCTTTTTGAAAATTGCAAGAGGATGAATGTATGTTGCAGATTTTGGTGATCTTTGAGTGCTGCAGCAAGGCAACAAGATCTAGATTATTGCAATAAATTCATTGTTTGAGCCTTGCACGCAAACGAAGATGGTGTAGTGCTGAAAGAGGCCATTTTGACACTTCGACAAAAAGTATTCATGTTTACAGTCATGGTATCAGAATTGCAAGACAAGTATGATGATGACAATTATGCTTGAATATGAGAAGCAGATTCAAATATTACCTTCTCCATTCATTGTGAGAGAGTCCATTTTATGCCACAAACTTGTGAGAGATCAGTCCTTGCCAGAGGATATCGTATCTTTTTAGGAGAGACATTGCCACTTGTTTGTGAGAACTTATCCCTTTGTATTATCAGAGTAGAGCATCTCTTTGAAGGAGAAACCTTGCCACATGCTTGTGAGAGGTCAACCCTTTCAGAGTAGGTCGTCTCTTTGTAGGAGAGACATGGTCACATGCTTGTGAGAATCAAACATTTTCATTGTAAAGTAGAGTATCTTTGAAGAATATAATGAAGCGGCTATGTAGTTGAGCACTTCCCAAAGACGTAGCCCACACTGGGTGAACTCCGTTACCAACTCTTTGATATCTTCCCTTATGTGATTGTCTTATGTTTCTTATGCATGTTTTATTTACACAATTATGATCATTAAATGCATTAAGTAATGGATTATGAGACTAACATCACATTCACAAAGTTTAATATTCAAATTGGATTCAAGCCTATTAATGCAATCAAGTCAGAATATCATTATTAAGAATTTGGTCCCGTTCAAGGGGATTTCAACCAGATCAAGTTTGGAATCAATAGCAGAAAGCCAAGATGAAACTTGGCTGAAACTGCTCAAGGAATTGAGCAGACAAATCCTAAAAGGGATAGATTGTAGAAGAAAATAAGGAGAAAAGGAGGAATACTTTTCTCAGTTTGAAACTCTAATTTTCTTAATAGAGTTGTAAACTTGAACAACTATGAAAGAAAAGTATAATAAACAATGAATATGTTTGAAACAATGACCTTATTCAAAGGCCATGTTATGAAAAGGCAGTGAGGCCTTGGGTTCAATTCAATTGAACTGAACATCCTGATTGTACAAAGGAGTTGGAAAGAGGGAAAGTCCATTGACTCTTTTCTTACTATTTATTGTAATCCCTAGGATGAGGAAACTGATGTGCTACTATGTATGAATGTTTATTGAATGATAATGTTGGTAGTTTTATGACTATAGACACAACTGAAAAATTTGATTGTGTTTGCACTCATAAGAACATTGAGAATAATGAGACAAGTGCATACAAATATACTAATACATATATGAGAATGTTTGTTGATTTAAATGGTATGGTACATGCATTTTATTTAACATTATCGCTAATGTAATTCTAGATGTGATGATGCATGTCATGTATAGGAAATAATTGGAAATGTTGGGAAAGGACAGTTGCCACCGGTGGAAAACTGCAAGTAGAGAATAAATGCAAAAATAAAACGGGGGGAGGGGGGTGTTGATAGAAAATAACTATGGAAGGGATTGTTGGAGTCTCCATGGAGCACCACTAATGAGCTAAACATTAGAACATGGTACTAGAAGCCAGAAAATGTATACAAAAATGTTCATGCCTGTGTGGCATAAGGTATGAAGGGATTGGGTAAGGATCCCTTCTAAAATAATTTATTATTTTAATAATATACATATAATTTTGAGTGGATGTTGTATGCCATTGACACTCAATATGGGTGTGATTTAAGATAAAGAGGTCCTAAATCATAGAGGGAAGAACCTCTAGTAGCCAAGGATGATTGAGATCCTTGCAAGAAATTTAATGAAAAGATGTGTCATGGATGCATTGATCCATTGAGAATGATTGGGAATGAAAGTAATCATAAGTAGTATGTTGATTGAATGAATTGAGAAAATGCATTTTTTAATTAGAGGGAAGAAAATGGACTTCCCATTAGGAAAGGATAACCTTCCAATATTTTACAGAGTTGCAATAATGGTAGGAAGAGGAATTGGGTGGCCATGAATGTTGGCACCCTGTTTATATATGACGGTGGGGGTGGGGGTTTTCTCTAATATTACCCCCCACCCTCATATTAGTGAAGAAATAATTCTTGAATGCATTCATGAGAAAATTTCAGTTTCATGTGTGGTGATTTGAGGCTAGGATCAACTCAAATAAGGAAGAACAACCATGCTATAATAATGAAATGTGGATAGATAATCCATGTGGTGAGAAGTTGTCTGAGTCCCAACAAACTCCGACAAGAGTGCCTAAAATGAAAAAAATAGTAAACTGAAATAAATGCAATGGTGCATTGTGTGTGAATGTTTCCATGGGCATTGGCACATTGATTAAATTCATTTAATGATTAGATACATTTGAAAGGTTTGTTATGTTGAGATAAAGTATGTGTGAGGAATGATAATTCCTTTTATTTTATATTGCTGGATAGATAAATGTGATGTAATTGTTAGTATGCACAATTCTGAAACCGTGTACAATGAAAATGTGATATCCATGAGAAACTAACAATTTGTTTGGATGTGTGAGTATTGAAATTGCAGGAGAGATGATATTGGATATGGAAATACTGTAAGCCCATGAGGAAGACCAATTCTTGCTGGTTGTAAAGAGACAAAATATTATGAGAAGGAAATCCCATGCTTGTGAAATTTGGTTCAAATATGGAACAGTTTTGAAAATGAAATGAAATTGTGAATTTGAAAATTTTTGGGTAACAGATTTTGGAAGAATTTTTGAATGAAAATTAATGAAAATTTATCACAAATTTATGTATGCATGTGAACAAAGGTGAGATGAAAACATCTTTCCACGAAGGACAAACTGTGGCTGTCAAATAAGAAATCGTGGAAGAGGGATACTGTTGTGAAAAAAGTACTTTGTGATAAGTCATGATCACCATAAGAATGTTGTGTTGTGGTAACATAGGATAAAGGGACGCTTTTGACAGATAAAGCTAGAGGGACAGCTCAATAGAGAAAGGGAGAGGGAAACCTCAACATAAAAATATTGGGGGATGCTTCAACTGTAAGACTCAACGAAATATCTGAAACTCTTATTGTGTGAGAAATACTGAAAAGGAAAGATGGATCAACCGAGGGACTATATAGAAAAGAAGAGGATGCCTGAGCCTGAGCCTAAAAGGTGAGTGACCACAAGGAAGGGGAGACTTCAATATCTCAGTGAAAGACTCTATGGAGTATTTAAATTTTGTCATTTGTTGACGAGGATCATGCATAGAATGGGTATGTCTAGGAAAATAATAAGCCAGGTTAATGAGACAACCATTTGAATGCAGATCCATGAACTACACATATAAGCATTGTGTTGATTTGTGAATATTTCCACTTGAGTTTGAACAACAATAAAATGAGTTTCATGAAATGATAATTAATATGCTTGTTGTTGAAAATTGTTGTAGGCATGTTCTAAAATGCCAAAGTTTGAGTAAGGACCAGATCAAGAAGAGGGCATAATAGGTGTTACTGAGAAAGAAAACTAAGGACAATGTTCCTTTAAGAGGGAGGGGATCGTAACACCCTTGTTCCCCCCAATCTATAAATATAAGTATTATCATGACCAAACTATAAACATGTCTGTTATGTGACCATTAACAATGGAACTTTGATGATTTTTGTAATGTGCATATTGATTATTAATGAAATAGGGAAATTTTGAACTACTACTGAAGGGGTTGCCTTCACAGGTTACAATGTCATGAGAGGAATGGTGAAAGAGGGGGGCAATTAAAGGTTGAAATGACCCTGCTAGGAAGTACCCTGTCAAAATAAAAACAATGCAGACCCTGAACTATACTTTGCCCAGAAATTTGATTATCAGTCAATCTGGTAGCTGGGTAGTCTCCTAGAGAATTAAGGAAGGAAGTGCATAGTACCATCAAGAATATTCTAACACAAACCATGAGGTTTTGTGAATTATTACACAAAAATAACATAAGGATAAACAAAAGAGAGGACAATGGGGGAAAACATGCCTAAGAACTGGAGAGAGAGAGAACTCCGTGGTTGGGAGAAAAGAGAAAATGTAGAGGCAGTATAAGTTCCCAAAAAACCTTGCAGAATACCATAAATCCTCTCGTGGCATCACAACCTGGATTTTGGGTGTCTCTCTGTAGCAATGCAAAGCGCAACCTTGCCTACGGTTGGGTGGAGAGTGACACACCCTTCATTAATATCCATCATATCATGAATTTGTAGACGAGTAACTTGCGTTGTTTTTTGTGTATGGATTTAAATGCATGTATGGTTGGATGGTTAGTAGGATGATTTTAGAAATTAATACCTGAAATGTAATCTTGATTGTGCATCCTAGAGGTGGTCTTGTGTGTGCATAGAATATATAAATATATCATCATGAGAAGTCATGTGTTTTTGTTTACAGGAAGCCTCTGACTTTATTGAAATAATTGCAAGAATAATTCTATGAGAAGCTTGTGAGACTAGTAAATGTGGAAAGACATATATTCTTACTGGAAGTACTACTGTAACCTCCCTCATATAAGAATTAACATGGGTTTGTGTGTTTACCTGTGCCTCACGGGGTTGAGAACCCTAAAGCAAATGAGTCCTTTGGGGTATGATGAAACTGAGGTACCATGGGTGAGGAAATGTAATTCCTTGGAACCTAGGCTAAGATATCTAAAAAAAAACCATAAATCCTAAAAGAGAACGAGAGAAAACCTTCATGAAAATGGATAAGTCCTAAATTGGACCGTTAAGCCAGAGGAAAATCCCTAATTCGTTTCGGATGATCGTGAACTTTGATTTAGCATGAAGGTTAAATCTAGGCCCTCTATTAGAACAAGGGTGAGACTTGATCTGGCAGAACACAGAGATCCTAACCCTCCATCGAAGCTGGTCATGAAGCTCATAGATTATGCACCCTGAATAAACCGAGATCGTTGATTCCTAGAAGGGAGATTACAGTGGATTATAGACCATTGGAACCATTGGGGTGGATGTGATTAGAGTATGAGTACACCTAGGACCCAATGCATGCACAACCATTGGATTTGGAATGATGATGGGAACTTGTCTATAGATCATAAGGGTTAGTAATATCAGAGTCCCATGGTCAGAGTAGACCTAAATACCCAAGTTGAGGTATTTCTAAAGGGGAAGTATGAAGGAAAATTTGGGCCACACATCGAGGAACATCCCACAAATAACCTCCACTATGGATCATCATAGGTCTCATTTAAGCGGGACTAGGAGAAGAGATGATGTGTCATGTTGACAAGGATCACCAATGTGTCTAGAGGACAACACATGGCAGTGTGTGTTCGAAGGAAGGATCAAGGGGGATTCCTTGTTGGATCACCTTGGGACATGTGTCATTGAATCAGAACCTTCCGATCCACGAGATAGAGAAATATCGACCGTCCTTCAGAGGAGGATGTTTGGAGTGAGTGTAGACACTAGGGATGGATTGACTCTGATGGGAGTACTTCAAGGTTAAATCAGTCCCGTTGATCGAAATATGTCCACGAGGAATGATAGTCATTGATTTTTCGTGGGCCTTACCACTTCCCTTGGAAATTTTTAACAAAGGGAAGTGATGTCAGACTGACAGAGAAGCTATCCTATTGGTTAGCATGTCATGAGTAGGATGAGTGTCATCACTTGAATGGATAAGATGAGTGCATCTGTGACGACATGTGCACCACATCAAGTACATGAGGAGGTCCATGTGTCAAGCAATGGTTATGCCACATGTCATGGTATTTTGGCATATCAAGGGGACGATCGTGACATGATGTTGGTACCATGTGTCTTGATAGCGTGTCTTGGGGGTGACATGTGTCCCCATAGGAATGGACCAAGACCAAGGGTCATTCGAGAAGGGAACTGGGAGACCTAATGAACTCACCCCAAATCCTTGTTGTCAGATCTTCATGAAGATATCTCAACCATCCATTACAAGGTGCCTTTCAGAGTGAATCACGGTGAGGTAATTTGATGGAGGAGCTCTAAGATGAAATTTTGATCGTTGATCTGTCGGGATCGGAGGAGATCCAAGAATAATATCTAACCATTGGTGCATTAGGATAGGAGGATATCCAAGAGGGTATCTAGTCCATCCACCATGAAGCATTATTCACTGTGGAATTTCCTAGAGACACTCAAATAGGGAAGCTCCGATATGGAATCTAGATCGTAGATCTTCCAATGCGTGATGGATCCAATAGAAAATATGGACCATCAATATTTAGTTGAAGGATCAAGAGGATGTCGTGGGTAGTACCACGTGTCGTGATGCAGGTGGTGCCACATGTTGCGCATAGAGGGTGCCATGTGTCATACTGATTTGGCACCCACAAATGAACTTCTGGGGAAATATGATTGCCATGTTTCAGGTGGAGATAGAGCCACATCTCACGTAGATGTAGCATCATGTGTTTAGAGGATTTGACACAACCAAGAAGCCTGAAAATATCTTAATTGTCCATTTCTTGATCCCTGGAACCATTTAATATGTCAAAGGAGGAAGATTTCAGACTTGGCTATCGGAGCATGCATGGTAACCTATCATGGAAACACTATGATGGGAGGATTTCAATAGCGAAGGAAGGTGACAATAAAAGTCCTATAAACACTATCCTAGGTGGGATATGGAAGGTGCCATGTCTGTGCCATGAAGCATGGGCATGTACCCGAGAGCCATGATAGTGCCACGTAGGAGGAAGCATGTGAAAGGGTGCCACATAGATCACACATGGTAGGAGGGTGACCTTGGTTCAACAAAGGACGACGGCTTTGAGAAACAATAACTTTCGATCTAGTGCTCAGTTTTGGGGAAAATTACAATCATTGGAAAGATATTGACAAGCATAAGTCAATGGTGATATTGGAAGGAAATTCTGAGATGGATTAAGGGAACAAAATTTTAATAACCCATTCCCTTAAAACATAACTAGGGGGTTGGGTGTGTTACACATATGGCATGTACACCAAAGTTTCATGATATATAATAACCAAAACTTTGTACTATTCAAAAAAAATATGCCCCACTTGTATGTCAAACCCTTTTTCCTTTTGACTTGAAACTTATGTTATTTCATAACATAAGATTGTCTTAACATATAACCATTATGAACATATTAAAATAATACACCATATTTTATAGGGAGGTCTTGTATATGAGAAACCCACGTAGTATAAAAAATCATGCCTCCACCCATTACAACTCATCCTTATTTTCATGTATAAGAATGGTTCCAGCCTCTTTTATATGTGCAATCAAGAATAGTGTGGATCAAATAGTTCTTATGTTTCATAAGTGCTATGTCAACAAGTTGAAGAATGGAAAGAAGAAACCATTATTGCTAAGCATTAAACTGAAGTGCATCAGTGTATGCCAATAATCATGTCATAAATTTTTGAACCTTCATCGTAATGATGCAGATATGTATGTATGTTGAGGGAAATGCTTGAAAATGATAGTTATGTGTTTTCTTATTTGGTACCCCACCTATTAATATTATATCATAATATAAGTAAATAGTCCTTACAATCATTTGCAAGATTTTTAACAGGTCACGAGACTTCGATTCAATAACACCATTTAATTATCGGTCATTGATGTATATCATTAACAAACGTGAGACAACCCACCAATAATGATAATGGGTGTAAGGAACCTAGTACATTCTAGCAAGTGTGAATGAATGAATTGATGTCAAACACTTATAGAATCTATTGATAAGGGGACATTGATGTTTTCTCACTGTCAATAGTGAAGTAACCTTCCACTGATAACTGCAAACCCTGGGGTACTAATAAATACTCTAGATCATGATCCTAGAGAAAATGATCTGAAGTCGATGGGAAGGGATCTGATGGAAGGAGGGAATTAGGGAATATACCATCATCCAAAATGAGGAACAACAAAATTCCAAATATTTGTATGTCACTTGCATGCACTAGATGGAATATGCGCATGGAAGAGACCCTCTGAGAAATGAATGATAATGAAAACCATTGACATAGGTGAGGAATTCCACCAACGATGAAAATGGAGCACAAGGTACTTCACAAAATTTCCCAAAGTGTGAATAAGGTATTGACATTGACCACAAGTGAAGCTGCTCAATTAGTGACTAATGATGGATTGTCATATGTTGAGCATAAGGTAACCTATCAATGATGTCAATAGGACCAATGTGCTACTCTAGGTCAAACTATCAGATCAATGTGCCATAGTTTATAAGATATGATCCGCCAAAAATAAGTCAATGGGGACATTTTTTTGGCCCTTGTCCAAGTTTTGAGGAACACTTGGACATAATTGACTGTTTTTGGACTTCGATACCCTGTCAAAGATTGAGTGCTAGGTGAAGTAGATATCACGTGATCTCGGTCCACTTTTGGGCCTATTTTAGGGTTTTGGGTTAATGTAATGGGAAAGGGATGTCAGCCCGTGGGTTTACCCATGCTTAGGCCCACTTTTGTAATATATAAATATAAATATAGGCAATGTAAGAAAGAGTAGATGTGATTGCTTAGTGCAATTGGTGGTGCATCTATGTGATGTTGAATAAGTGCTCTGTGTGAACTGTGTAAATCTTGCAAGGCTAAGTGCAAGTTACTGTGTGATTGATATTGTAACGAAAGGAAGAAGGATCTAATGAGATGCACAGATCTTCTGTCCTATGCGAAGAAGGGTTTAAGAGGCTTTGTGCTTGTAACAACTTGAGGACAATAATAAAGAAGAAGATCTTGTGGATGTAGCCCCGGGGGGGTGAACCACATAAATATGTGTGTTATGCTCTGTGCTTTGGTTCAATGCGTTTATCTTTTCTTATGCTACGTGCTTTAATATATCCACTTATGACTCTATGCTTCCTAGATATATATGATTGTTAGATCGTATGTGTATGAGAATGCTTAGTGCTGATCTACTAGATATGATATGATTTGCTATGGTTAAGTGCTGAAACAATGTACATCTGAGTATTCATCACGAAGATCTGTACCGTCTGTGAAGTATAATAAAGGTTAAATACTGATGAATGATCTATTCTAAGTGCCTTGTAAAGATAGAATCATAGATCTGTGTCCCAGCTAAGGTTGTAGACACCTGAGTCTTGCAACCACCCCTACCTTTACCCGGGGTGAGACTTCATCTGCTTCACAGGTGTTGCTGAAAGGGCCGATAGTTAGGGCTTTGTTGGTGTGCTCTTGAGCGTTGAACCCTGGGTCTACCCCTGTGCCAACAAATTGTTCCGTTGCTGGGACCTGAAATTGTGATTGTTGGGAACTAGAGAAGAAGAAGATTTGTGCAAAGAAAGCTCTGTGCATAGATCTGTTTCCCTAGTGAGTAGCGTTCTACTTGACCTGTGAATCTTTGTGCCAAGAAAGAAAGATCAAATATGAAGAAAAGAGGTCAGATCTACAAGAAAAGAGGTTGATATTGAAGAAAAGAAGCAAGATCTGAACGCTTTATGCTCTAAGAAAAGTAAAAGTGGGAATTTCTAAAAGAAATAGGTCAGATCTGCAGAAAAGAGGTAATATTTGTAAGCCTTGTGCTTTAATAAAGGTAAGAATAGTTAAAAGTTCTAGATATGAAAGCTTTGTGCTCTGTATAAGTAAGATAAGTGGAAATTTTTGTTTCTAAAGCATGAATATAAGTATTTTTGATATATTCGGTCCTAGCTTAAAACCTAGGGCTTTAATAGAAGAAAGAAATCTTGATATGAATAGATCTGATAAGTATAATGATAGATATGTTATACCTATGCATAGAAAGAATGTTTGGACTAACAAATGGATGCAGGATCCTAGAAAGATTTTTTTGTAGGCTAACTACCATGATTTTGGTGCGTAGTACAAAAGAAGTTGGGGATCATTTAAGAGAAAGAGAGGATTGACCCTATGTTACAGTTGCATAAAACTAGGCCATCTAGCTAAGGAATGCCCTGGTGGAAAATCCAGTTGTCTCTGTTGCAAAGCTTTGGACCATGAAGTATTGGATTGCCCCAAAATGATTGCTAGGCTCAAAGGAATCAATTTGAACCCTAAGGGAGATCCAAATATAGAAAAAGCTTAGAAATAATTAGAGAAAGTATTAATTCAGATGAAAGAAACCCTGAATGAACACCGACATGTCAGATTATTAGAGATCTTTAAAGAAAAAGAATGCATTGAAGTAAGGATAGGGGAATTTGACATTGATTGTGTTCTAGATGAGGAAACACAAATGAATATCATGACAGAGAGAATGTGGGAAGCTATAGGGAAGCTTGTCATGATCCCTTCACTAGGAGGAATAGGAATCTTTAGAGGAAAATTGGTAAACCTATGTGGAAGGCTCGCTCAGATATCTACTAATGCTAATGGAACTTCGACTAAAGAAGATTTTGATATTATTAAATTTATTGAGGACAATGCCCCATTTACTATGTTACTTGGAAAACCTTGGATTGACAAAGATCAAGTTAGACAGAAGGAAGAAGCATAATTTTTGGAACAGAAGAAACAAGAATTAAAAGATTTTATGACCAAGAAGATTGCATAGTTGATTAAGGAACAAGAGAATAAATCAAAGCTATTTGACACTAGAATCTCAGATGTCAAATAGTTAGGGGACTCGTAGAATATTGGAGTATCTGTACTAGATACAGATGAAGTAGTTCTCCTGAGTCTTGGGAAAGAACCTCAACAACACGAAGTGACTATGCCCAAGGAAAATAAGAACCAGATCGAGAAAAGAACTACTGAGACGAAGCTCACAGGGAAGAAGATTAGAAAGCTAAGTAAAAAGAGAGCTCAAATCAACAGGATACAGAGGGTTCCAGAGGGAATCTCTCCAAAATAAACTTTGCAAAATTTGAGCTTCGCAGGGATAACAAAACAATGACATAGGTCACTTCGTTGTGGCGAAGAAATATAGCCATTGAAGGCCGATATATCCATTCGACTGCTGCCCCAAACATATCAAAAAACATTGATGGTTCATCACCAGATCGTTAGAACACACCATAATGGATAGAACCAGAGTTAAGGAAGCCCCATATCCATTGCAAATGATTCGTTACAGAGTTACTTACTTAATCCATTGCGCCATGCATGGAAGACACTTTTGCTAATCATGAATTTGAGTCCGCAGACTACCTGAATTGTGAACCATGATTACTCTGCCCTTACTCTCTACCTTACTACAATATCTACATTACTTTGAGAACCTGAGCTATTGATCCTGAGCGTATATGTTCGACAAATTTAGCATAGCTGAAGAATCTGTACGAGAGGTACTCGCTAGCCTCAAAGATGAAAGAGTCATGTCAGAGCGGGGATTGTCTATAGGTTTATAGGCATCATCGATGAGAGGAGTGCAAGCCTCCCCATTGAATTCTCGAGTAGGAACATCCTGAGCTGACACAGAAAGAAGAACCAAACATAAGGACGATATAGCCAAAGAGAAGTTGGTTCCATCCATCTTACCTTCTTACATACCACCTCTAAGCGGTACAATCAACAGAGATAGTGTTCCTAAAGACTTTGAGTACACTCTAATCATGACGTACCTGCCAAAAGGAGTATGCACAGTCTGCGCATATCATGACAAGATCACAACATTGAAGTTTAGTGACTTCAACCTGGGGGATCGTAAATTTTACTTCACACTTGCCCCATACAAGTACCTAACCAGAACCAAGGGAAAGAATTCAAAGATCATCCCTCAACAATGGACAATGAACCTCGTGCAGTATACTCTACTCAATGTTATGAAGATACTGCACTTTGGCAGAGACCAGGAGGTGAATGCTTGCGTGAAGCTATTGCTGGAAAGTTACCATGGAGGATACTTATGGTTGAACCGTCGCATAAAATTTGATCCAACGTTGATCAACTAGATCACCGGGCTTAGCATGTAGGGCCCTGATCCCCATGATTACTATCCTGGAAAGACCACAGATCACGCTCTTGCTCAGAATATCAAAGAAGCCTATGGCGATGTTGAGAAAGGCGCGTGAGGCTACAAGGTAGATTCTATTGAAAGTGGCACAGTGCGCCTCTCTTGTCAACTGATTGTAGGGAAGTTGGTACGCAAGAATCGACCCACGCAAGTATCTGACTTTGTAGTCGACCTCCCAGGAAAGTGCACAGAGGGACTACAGATGAACTGGGTGAAGTACCTGGTGAATCAACTAGAGATTGATTGCAGAGAATCCCAGGATCAGGGGCATGAATTTCATTTTAGCTGGCTCTCGATACTTATATCTTTCGTTGCATGGGAGCTACTGGAAGGTTCAACCTTCCTCGACATTGACCCCTTTGAACCATTCGTTGTGAATTTTAGTACCCTGTGGTACTTGAACGAAATGAACAAGCAGTGGCAATCCAATGCCATATTTCATACCTACTACACCCAATTGAAGCCTGCCATCCAGTTCGAGCCTCACATGACCCCGAATACTTTACACAGGTTTCGACCTTTGATAAAGTTCAGTGCATACCACCATTTTATATATCTGACAACACGCGTTGATGAGAATAAGGAACAAATTCAGTCTTATTACAAGCTGAAAATAGAAGACCTGGAGGAAATCACCAAGGAATTGTCGGCGTACCTCCTTATTCCAGCAGACCCTGCAGAAGTATCTAACATTGACAGCCCAGAAGTTGCGCAGAATACACTTGGACCCAGTAAGACAAAGAAAACAAAGCAGACAAAGAAGGATGAGGATATCCAGGATGTAGACAATAGATCTGTAAGAACTGCATCCATTACACTAGAGAAAGAAGGTAATGACAAAGACTTAGAGGAAGTCGAACAAAGGCCAACAAACGAAGTAGAAATCATAAAGAAGAGGAAGGGTTTGCCTCCAAAACCTTCCTCCTGAAAGAAATCAAAAGCACCCGTGACTAAGATAAAGACCACACTCACTCCAAATGACTTCAGTTTTCTCATCACAACTATGAACGAAGCCATAGAAGAGATAATACAAATGTAGGAAGCTAAGAAAGAGACAATGTACAATAGAATCGAGATCGAACTCCAAGGAGTACAACAAGATCTCCAGTCTAGTCGCGCAGTCTCCTCTGTGCCCCTGCCAGAAGGAACAACAAAAGAAGGCAATGAACAAGTTCAACTACGCCAGATTGCTGACACGATCGAAGTATGCCTTCAAAAGGCATAGGAAGAAACAGTGCAGGCCACCTAGGCCTTAAAGCAAGCACAGGGGGAAATCATCGAGCAATGTTAAGCTGCGCAACAAGAGAAGGACACTCTCCAAGTAAATTTTGAAGAAGACAGAGCAAAGATCCAAAAATAGAAAGAGCAGCTGCTCGTGAAGCATATTGGGATTGAAGAAACAATCAACAGATCTTTTTGCTCTATGAACATCTTAGAATAGAGGGCAGAGGACCCCATCGAATGCCAAGTGATGACGCTTGTTGAAGTTATTCAACAACTTCAACAAAGATTCGTGGAATTAGAGCTTTAGACAATACTATAGACCCCACAAGAAGTGCACGACCAATGAGAAATAACTGCCTAGAGCATCATAGAAAGGATTAAAGCACTCTCTGAGGAATGCAAACAGTTAAGTAGAAGAAGTGCATAGATCTATGAGAACCTAACCGAGAACCTAGAATTGCATAAATTGGAGTCACAACTCCAAGAGGCGAAGTATGAAGCCAAAAATCTACAGGTGTAGCTGAAGGCCCTGTCACCCGTAGAGAGAATGAAGAGGTTTCTAGAGCAACGTATAGCCCAATAGAAGATTCACACACTTCAGAGTAAAGTAATGGAAGTTTCTCAACGACTTCAACCAATGCAAGAAAAGGCATGCCAACTGTTCACTGAAGTTGAAAGCCAAGGAGTAGAACTTGAACAGGTTGTGAATACAACAGAATAATGGCTAGAAGGGCCGGTGAACGAAGCACTCATCCAGAATTTCACCGAGCAAGAGGCAGTAGAAATGTGGTAGGTCAAAGCATCTCTAGCCAAGCTCGAGGAATTCAAAGTAGAATTGGTCAGACCTGAGTGATTTGGAACGAGTCACAGGTGAGTGTTGGGGGCCTATTGGCCCTTGACCAAGTTTTGAGGAGCACTTGGCTATAATTGACCATTTTTGGACTTCGACACCCTGTCAAAGATGGAGCGCCAGGTGAAGTAGAGATCACGGGATCTCAGTCCACTTTTGGGCCTCTTTTAGGGTTTTGGGTTAATGTAATGGGAAAGTGTTAAATTCCTAACCCACACATAGGTAGATCAATGTATTCAGATGTAATAAAGGTCAATATTAATAAGGTCTTTCAATAAAATAGAATAAGGCGGA
>SNQJ01S0032648.1:97440-116315 GCA_010110895.2 Picea sitchensis
ATTCATAATGAGGGAAAAAATATATGGTGAAGTGGGTAAAACAATTGATTAAATAGTGAAATTTGGAGATTTTTACCATGTCATTTTCATTTTTACCTAAAATAGTGCATTTTGGTGCAAATTACTCCTGAAATTCCACAAAAAATTGCGAATGCCACAGTCAATGAATTCTCACATAGCTAGGGCCAGCTAAGAGGCCTCTCCCTCCTCTTCATTTTCATCCATTTCCTTTCTTTATTTTATGATTTTTTTTTTGTTTTAGCAAATTTTAAAAGGGGATTGGTGTGTACACTCCCTCCTTTGGAACGAGATGCATACATGAATCCCTATATGCACCTACACTTAAGACAAACCATGTATGTACATTCTTGTCATTTATGTTGCTCACGTACAAGCCTACCCAAAGTAAAAAAAAAAACTAAATTCTAACCCCTTTTCTTGATCAAATTTTGCAGGATGGTTATTGAATGGCGAGAAAGAGAGAACAAGGAAATTGAAAATTAGGTTATAGATGACCTGAAGGTAGTGGAAGCCCTCCAAAATTGTGGTCTAAGAAATTTCTTTGAGATATGCACTATGTGGGATCAAAAGAGATTGTTATAGGTCCTAATATATTATTAGGAACTTGATGCTAATGTATTCATGCTAGATGGGAAACCTATGAAATTAGAGGTCAAAGACATATACGTCATCACAAGACTCTCCTTCCAAGGTGATGTAGTAAACTTCAGGACTCGAGTTGGTGGAGAAATTACCATTGAAGAATATATAGCCACCTATTTTTCCTTGAGAACTTATAAAGTTGGGAGTCAAGACACAATTTGGAGAATACATAGTCTTAGCTTGAAAATTATCTTGTGCACCATTTCTAGAATTGTAGGATCAGTGGAACTTCATCAAGCATCATGAGAACAAATTTTTAATGTAGTCGAATGCTTGAGGCCTACAATATTCGATTGGAGCTCATTACTATTAATGTGCATGAAGACTCAACTTACAAAATGTAAGCTGGGAAAGATGATTTTTTTTGGATATGACAACATTTTATGAACTTTATTTTTCGAGAGAGTGTCAATGATCATTCCACGAGTGTTTTTCCAGCCACATAGACTCATATAACCTTGTATGGATTGATGGAAGGAGTTGACGCAACGTCTGGGGGGTGGATTAATTCCAATCCCATATGACAATGATTTCTTTTAGTGGTGGTGTTGATGTTTGAATATGTTAATACCATAATGAAAACCTCACAAGGATATGCATCCCCCTGTGTTTTTATATAGGTGGTATTCCTCTTTGGATGAATAATATATATGTAATATCTTGGAATAAGAAGAATGCTAAAAAACAAACCCTATATATTTATTGCTTGGAATTATGAAATGATATGGTTCTTCAATAACCTAATATAATCTTTATGTGCAACAAGAAGTCTTTTAACCATAAAAATATTTAAGTAGGGTTTCAAAATCATGATATCTTTGTGCTCAACATAAAATATAAAATCTTCTTAATCACATACACATGCTTCCATATCTTCTTCACAAGAAATAGGAGAGAATAATTTGATAATCTCAAAGAATTTTAAAAGAGTATTACTTATTAAGATCAAAATAGAATTTGATAGGTCAATTTCAAATATGTCATACTCAAGACTCAAAGTTACAAGATACAATCTTGTAACTTTGAGACTTTCAAAGTTATTTTCAAATTATTCAATAACCTAATATAATATTTATGTGCAACAATAAGTCTTTTAACCATAAAAATATTGAAGTAGGGTTTCAAAATCAGAATATCTTTGTGCTCAACATCAAATATAAAATCTTCTTAATCACATACACATGCTTCCATATCTTCTTCACGAGAAATAAGAGAGAAAAATTTGATCATCTCAAAGAATTTTAAAAGAGTATTACTTATTAAGATCAAAATAGAATTTGATAGGTCAATTTCAAATATCTCATACTCAAAAAGTTACAATATACAATCAAAATTAACCCCGAAGTAATTCTTTGTGGAGTTTTATTCATGAAATGTGTTCTTCATTACAAAAAATATGATAGTCATATATATGGTTGTAAATACTCCATGATCATATAAGAAAAGTCTTTTGAAGAATACAATAAGAACACTCAAGAACTCATCCTTGTGCCCAATTCAGAGATTCAAGCATAAAGCTCTTCTAATCTTTCACCCCCGCCCTTCTGAATAATGGAATCTTGATGAAGCTCTTTCTTTCCCTTTAAAAAACAGTTTTTCTAACTACTTGAGTAGTTAGAGATTTCCCCTTCTTGAATTTCTCGTAAAATATTTTTCTTGAAACATTCACTTTAATTAATTCCTTATTTATGTTTTTTTTTTTAATTATTTCACATCATTAACATTCATATCTTTCAAATGGGTCCCTTTCCTTTTTAATAAAAGTTTTAAATAAACTTTTATTTTGAGAATTTAATTAATTGTCATTTCAAAAGGGGGACTGTGCTTTAATTTTATAGGTGTGATATTCAAATTTTCAACCATGGGAATCACTTGAGATTTTATCTTCATCGTCTTATATATCCAATGATATAAATTTTGTCCAAATCCGACTCACGGATCTCAATATATGATCTCGTGAAGTTGAGTTGTCAAGTAGGCTCATCAGAAAACAAGCTGACTGTTCTTTTAATTTCTACGGAAAATGTGGCAAATTTCAGCCGTCGAAACCTATGCCATCATCTTATTCATCGAAATACCTTTCCAATGGTATAAAATTTATATGATTTCTTTTCCTGGAGCTCAAATTATGACCTCTACAAGATCGTGACTCAACAACTGTAGGTTAAGTTCATGGGAAAATGTGGGCCCTTGATCTCAATTTTTTTCCCTCTTTGGAAATTTTGACTTTTTCTTCATAAAGGTTATCCCACATGCATGGGATTATATGAATCCTTTGTGTATATATTCAAAATTTTATTATACACTTAATAAGTAACATTAAGAGATAATACTATGGAGATTTTAGGGTTCGACCTACCCTTAGAAAATTGATTAAATAACAATATTTTGACCAAAATTATCCTCTATTCACACCCAATCATTGTCTAGTGGCATGCCCAGTCAACATGATGATTCAACCATTCACATGTCTCCATGTGTCATCCTATGATAGGTCAAAAATATGGCAATAATAATCTACCATGTATCATAGTTGCATGCTGCCACATGTCTCCAAAGGTTAAGTGCCATGTGTCATAGTCATAGGCTGCCATGTGTAATCAATAGTAATATTCCATGTGTCAAAGAGTCAGTTTTTCTTATATAAAATGTTCTGATTGGTTGATGGTGTAATGTAGGTAATTTAAAATATGGTTTAAGTGTGAAAATAATGTGAACGAGAGAGAGTAAGGGAAGAGAGTTTAGGGGGAATGTTAAAGTATAGGTAGCAGAGGTGAGGGTGTAAGGGAGCAAGGTGGTAAGGGAGTGAGGTGAGTCCGACTGAATGCCATGTAAATACAATAAAAAATAATTATGGAGTCGGTAAGGGGATGAGAGGAGAGGCATAAGGAGATGGTTAAGTAAGGTAAAGTGGACGAATATAGAAGGAGGGGGTGTGGAGGGATAAGGGGGTAGGGAAAAAATAAGAAAAAAATGAAGTGTTGGGAAAGGGGAAATGAGGGGAAAGGGAAATGGAGATAAGGAGTATGGAGGGTGAACCCAAAATTATATAATATAACATTTTTCATGGGTTTTGAACTTGCAACAAGAATATTTTCATGGGTCTTGGGCCTGCGAAAATTGAAGAAAACAAGGGTCTTGGGTTCACAAATTTAAATTTAGTTCCAATGGATTGGTTTTATTCCACATGGAGGAAACACCCTTTTCCTCTTAAACAAAAACCTGGATATATTGAGCATACGAACTTGGATTTTGAATCCAAAAAATGCGTGGAGAAGATGAGACTAAAATATATGCAATGAAATTATAAATGTTCAAAAAATTTCTTCTTTTGATATCATTTTTTTAATTATTATTCCAGGAGAAAAAAAAATGTAGATGACCACATTTTGGTCAACAGGTGGGCATGCCATATTGTAGCTATCAACGAATATCCCTATTAAGGGATAATATTTAGCAGGGATCCATACTTGCCCATACCACCTGGCACTGCACTAGGTTAGATAGATAACACCTTTTAAATTTTTTTAAGTTATACAATTTTTATGTATTTTATTTAATAAGTAAATTCTGAAGAAAACCAAAAACAACATATTTTTGGCGTGGATTGTGACTCTAACAAAATATTTCGAATGCATAGATATCATACTAAAATGATTGAAGGGATAAATCCATCATAGGGATAGAGGATGCGGCATAGACCATCCCAGAGGGGATGTAGACATAATTTTGTAGAACATCCAAAGGAAACTGGAAAGGATTACCCACTAGGTCCCAATGGTGCAGATCGAGGATTTTCCAGAGTAGATGTAGTGACAAGTCATCAGAGTACCATGGGCCTAGGTTCGACTCTTCCATTGTATGGCCAATGCTATAATGTGCTACCATGAGACACATGCGGGAGAAAAGACCTCAGCATAAGCATTATGTATTATTTTGTACTAGCTTATAGAGATGTACATTTGGGGATAGAAGCCTGATTTTGTAAAACCAAACCCTATAGGCCAGTACAAAATAATACATAATTCCTATGCTGAGGTCCCTTCTCCCACATGTGTCTCATGGTAGCACATTACAACGTTGTCTAGACACTGGAAGAGTCGAACTTAGGCCCATGGTACTCCGATGACTTGTCACTACATATGCTCTAGAAAATCCTCGATCTACACCATTGAGACCTGTTGGGTAAGTTTGCCCAGGTTCCCCTGGACAGACTTACACACTAGGTCCCAATGGTGCAGATCGAGGATTTTCTAGAGAAGATGTAGTGAAAAGTCATCGGAGTACCATGGGCCTAGGTTCGACTCTTCTAGTGTCTGGACAACACTGTAATGTGCTACCATGAGATACATGCAGGAGTAGGGACCTCAACATAGACACTATGTATTATTTTGTACTAGCCTATAGAAATGTACATTTGGGAATAGAAGCCTGATTTTGTAAAATCAAACCACATTTTTGTACTTGATGTATATTCAAATAATATATATATATATATATATACACACACAAATGTTTTTTCTTCGGATTATTACTTATATGGATGTGTATGTGCAATGTGATGCGTTATATATGTGTGTGTGCTTATGAACATAAGAATGATATAAATTCCAATATAATACATACTTAGAAAATGCATGAGTGATGAGATTTTGACTCCTAGGAATGTGCTTGTATGTAATGAAAACAAAGGAATGCTTCAAAATATGTATCCGTAGGAACCGTCGAAGAAGTGTTAGGTCATGGATCTGATGCTCTCCATTCAATTAATACACAACCAGTTGGGAATCCAGGTGAACTTCAAGGGATTGAATTCCATGAAAAATGGTGTCTATAAGAAGTTCGATCATCGTTCTACACTCGAACAAATTATTCATTGTTGGCCCCAGAAAAGTGCTTCCTGAAGACACCAACTGATCCATGGGAGAATAAATCACCTAAGCAACAAAATAAATTCTATGTGTGTGATGGTTAGCACCATTCATGAATCCTATAAAGACCATCGATTCTAGAGACATCTGTCATCCAAGAAGAAACATGATAAGAAAAATCCAAAGAATGAAATAAACTAATCTAAGTCCAACACTACCAATATACAACTATTACAAAGGTGAAAATGCATAAGAATCATTTATCAAGCATAGTACCTCTTGAGATAGAGCCAATTCCTGGGCTTAGCCAACACATTCCCCTCATAGTTAACAAGTTCGTAAGCACCTTTTTTTAACAACTTTCTTTAACACATGCCTCACAATGTAAGGCTCGTGCCACATTGGGTTAAACTTTCATGACCCCAGAGTGTCTTTGTCTTGAGCGTAGAACAAAACAATATCTCATTTATAAAATATGCTTGGGGGGACAAACTTATCATATTTTGATTTAAATGTTTCTTATGCACCTCATTCGCCATGGTAGAATCTCGATGTTGCTTATTAATATGCTCCAAGTGAAAAGGAAATTATTCAAGCTCAAACATGTTGGAAAGGATCTCAATAGTGATTTTAAAAGAAAGTATTTCACTTTCAATGAGAATAAATTCCTCAACTTCTTGGATGAGTTTAAAAGGAGATAATCCTGTGGAAGTTTTAATAGAGATTTGATACACCCATAATGTCAGATAAAGAATCAATTTCCAATTGAACTTGTTTTCTTTAATTGTTCATTGAAGAAGGGTCTTATAAGACTTGTTGACAGCCTCCACTTGACCATTTTATTGTGGATATTAGGGAGATGAATGCACCTCACTAAACCAAAACTTAGTAGCTAAATATGACATCATTTTGTTATGAAAGTTATTGACATGGTTAGTGACAATCTCCTTTAGAACTTTGAACCTAGAAATAATTTGAATGAACATGAATAGTGCGACAGTTTCACCGTTGTTAGAAAATATCGGCATGGCCTCCATCCACTTTGTAAAATAGTCGATGACCACTATGATGTAGCAATTCCACCTAGCCGAAGCTAGGTGATGTTGGCCCTTGGTTATGGAAGGAAGCAAATATTAAGGAAAGAAGTGCGAAGTACGAACTGCGCGGAAAGCACATTGACTGAGATTGGGTCGAAGTGGCCAAAGAAGTAGAAAATAAGGAGCGAAGTAAGAGAAAGTGATCCGTTTAAAGATAAGACTGAGGAAGACAGATCAACAAGCTGGAAGATGGATCATGGACAAATCAGCAAGCCGAAAAATCCATCAATGAGTGCTTGGAGAAACTCACGGGAAAGAAGGAAAGATAGGCTGGTGAAGCCCTAAAAACGTGGGTCAAGTTGACCTAGGGTTTTTTCATTTTAGGGTTTTGACACCTAGGTTTCGGCCTAAGGTTGTCTGAGAGTCATTGTAATGTATAAATAAAGGTCAAGAGAACCTAGGATGGGTTCGATTATGTTGTTGGGCTATATATATTCACTATTAATTCCCACATTTAATTATCAACTGGGGCTCATAAGCTTCGAGGTGCAGGCACAGGAAATGCAAGATCAAAGCCTAGTCTAGCCTAATCTAAAGCCGACAAACAATCTTCAAACCCACACTGCAACAAATTAACACTAAGGATTCATCACTGGGACACAAAAATACTTAGTGCTATAAAGTCTTAGATCATAGTCTTTCAGGCACTCGGGGTGATGTTCGTGTGATTAATCTTGAGTAACATACTTAATTTTTTCTGTCCTTCAATGATTATTTCCTATAGCGGATCCACACTTAAATGCAATAAAAAAAACAAGCAAACGAAGATGAAATTCATGATAGAAACTAACACCTTAGAAATAAATCCGATGAGGGAAGGCCATATCTCACGAGTTAGACCACTAATATTTCCATTGGTGATTGAAGCTATGTGAAATCAAAGTGGAAGGAATCAAAGTACAAAAAATAAAAACTAAGTACATGAAGTAAAGTGTAGGAAAACTATGGGAAATCCAAATTGAAGCAAACTAGCGAAAGGAAATCAAACAAATAGAAAATAAAACTTATTTCAAACTATGTGAACGAAATGAAATGTGAATGCAAGAATCGAACCTAAAACACACAAAGCAAACCACTCAAACTGTAGGAAGAGGAAAGCTAAATTTAAAAACAATCAATCAAATTGAAATCAAACACTATATGCAATATAAAATCAAGATATTTCCACAATCAAGTGCATCAGTCACAATGAGCAAGCATGGAAATAAATGAAAAGGAATGGGAAAGAATGACAATGCAAAAATACAAATTGGAAATAAATGGAATGTTTATGCAATGAAAATAAATATCAACTTTGTAAAAGAAGCTAAAAACATAATGCTTATAAAAATGGTTAGTATATGAAATTAAAAGAGGAAAAGAAGGATAGGTACTCTTTGTAGACTGAGAGATTCAATGTAAAACACAAGAATCAAAGAGTAATTGAGAAGAATATGAACTTCTGCAATTGACAAAAGACCTATATTTAAAGCACAATTAATTAAACAAAAGTTAATGTGTTGAAAAAGTTGGGAGCAGGGCAAGTTCCTTGTGTGAACAATCAATAAAGTTGTGTAATTTAATGTGCATTCATCAATCAAGGAATGAGTATATAAAGAGAGAGGACAATTCTCTATCATGAAATGTAATTGCAGTGTGATTGGGCATTGATTCCACGCGTAGAGAATGATGTAAAGAGAGGGGTCAATCTGCTCTTGCAATGACTAATTATATTGCATGATTAAATCTACAATCAATGGCAAATCGTGTTGAAGGAAAAAAAGAAAATATGGAAGAGAAAATTTAAGTATATGCAGTGAATAAGACAACTCTATTTTTGTGTTTTCTTTTATAAATGAATGCAAACAAGAATATGTTAACATACTTTGTTTTATAATGTTTTGGAAAGTGAGAAACTAATGGGTGATTTGAATGGTAGATTTGATGGGAGAATTGGATGGCAAATCAATGGTGAAGGAGATAAATGCAATGAGGGACTGTCCATAATCTATTCAACATAAAAACAAAGCATATGAAGAATACACAGGAATATGAGCACGAAAATGTGATAAGAGAGAATGCTAAATAAACTCAAAGCTCAATGTGATAATGTATTCAATTGGGAGGTTTACAATATGAGTTCTAATTAACATAACAATTGAAAAACTAAAATTAGGATTCAAACCACACAATCCAAACTGTAAATGAAATTCTAACCTTTAAACAAATTGAACAGTAAAAGAAAAATAGATAAATGAAATGCTAACTAGTTAAGATACAAAGGGAAACATTCTTACCAAGTTGAGGGGCCCTACCCAACAGGTAATTTGTTGCCAAAAAGAATTCAGTCCCCTTGAATGCACAAAACACCAATTCTTTATTCCATCAAACTCAGAAAATTACAAGTCTCTTACAATCTTGGCATTGTCATGATGACACCTTAACATCCATTACAAAAGAATTCTCATAATGATAATTGGATTTCTTATAGTCCTATGAGGTTTATTTATACATGAAAAAACATTGAGAATTGGATGGGACCGAATCCCAATGCTCATATTTCAAATTTACAATTTTAGATAAAATCCTCAAAAGTCTAGGTTTTATTGTAATTTGGGCAGATTCAAGTTATGGATCCACCCATATATTCCCAACCAATTCGAAATTTAGAAAACAGTTTCTGGGTTCTGTATTTGGATGATATTTATAAAAATTTGTTTTTCTGTTTTTCAAGATGTGCTCCCATGTTCACGGAAATCGAGGCACAAGTTGACAGTTTGAGTTTTGTTGCTAATTTTGGCAGAATCATTCCCCCTAAGCTGGAGGTCCACACATAAGAGCTGGGTGAATTCTGACACACATGTCCACATTAAAACATCATTTTGGTCAAAACTCATGTACCTGATTTTCCTCTAGAAGATTTCCAAAATTTTGAATTATTTCTAGTACCAGATTAGCACAGTGGGTACCGGATTAGAACAATTGGTACCGGATTGGAACTGTTAGTACCAGAATCTTGTAGGCAAGGGTTTAGTACCGGATGAACACAGTCATGACTATGGGTATCGGACCAATGTGATGGTAGTACTTGATGGAGCTAGTATTGGAATAGGTGCAATCTGGTATCGGATGGAGCTGGTACCGGAAGAGGCAGAGAGATGGTACCAGAACATGGACAATGCATATACCGGAACCTGAATAGTTCAGAACATGTTTCTTGGACATAGAAACATAGGATTAAACCATCATCGACAAAACTATTGTATAATCATCCTTTTAATCACTAAAAATATGGAAAATTATGTATTAACCACATAGGATGAATAACAAGAGATAATGGAGGTTTATGGTGTAATTATCGATATTTTATTGAAAAAATGCAGGGAGAAGGTGTAATGATGAGTGTATTTGTATGGCAAAAAGTATGACAAAACTAGAGCTCAACACACCCCCAAACCCAAGAATTTGCATGTCCTCATGCAAACAAGGTGAAGAACTTATGATACTTTGGTTTGCATGTCCTCATGCAAACTCTCATTAGCACATAAAATTTCTGCAAGATGAAAGTGGACTATGTGGAACCGGTGCATGTTGCTTGAAGGAGAGAAATGAAGTATGCCAGAGCTGAGAGCTGCTGAAAATATCCTGCAAAAATTACCCTCGAAAAAGATTTAAATTTATGTACTGTTGGTACAGGAACCTACTGGTTTCTATACCAACAGTACTAGAACAAAAAAATCTAAAAGAACTAAACCAATACTATTATTATGAGAGAATAAATATATATTGATTCCATTCTTGAAGAAACAACCAAAAATTAAATTGTATTCATGCTTGTAAATTCGGAAATGAAATTTATTTTAAAATATTACAAGCATAAAGGAAATTTCTAAATTACTTATTACATACAATTTCATTAATCATTAACAATTGTATGCTCAAGAAACCATGTAAATTATGATGGGGGATTTTTCCTCTTATCCTTAAATAAGAGAACATGAGGAGATACATGGTCTTTAATAAATGAGAAACCATAGGAAACTAGTCATCCCTGTTTAATTTCTCAAAGAATCTTTGTCATTCAAGTGATATTGATAAAGTTCACATTTGAGTTCATTAGACTCCTACACTTATGGGTCCCACCTCTAGGACAATGACATCCTGGGTATGACTAATGGGGTCTTAAGACCATCTTACAGACATTCTCAAATGGAATTTGGATGAGGTTCATTATCCTTTTGTTCAACCATGCATGCTTCTTCTTAACAATTTACACAAGTATATTGTTCATACATACAAATATAGATTAGGCATAATGAAAGACATCAAAATTAGAACCCATTGCCAGCAAGCCTATTCAGTACTCCGATGGGGTAATTTTGACATCTAATAAATATCCTTCCCAGGCAGAATGCCCCATTGCCCACGATCCTGTTCAATACCCTGATGGGTTTGCCTAGTTATACCACAGGCCGGTACCCGCTGCGAATAGACCTGTTCAGTATCCCGACGGGTTAGCCTCTTACACCCATTTTCCATCAAAGACTCTTGTCCCAATATTTACCCTTAAGATAGAATTTATAGATTGCTTTTTCATAGGTGAATGGGGGAGCATCTATGAAAACCTTTTTACAGGATGGGATGGTATTGAGTTGGAAGATATTTTATAGATTGCCCATAAAATATTGTTCATATGAAAAATAGACTTATGTATAGATATTAGTCGAAATACATATCATGGTCAAACTTACTTAATGTGTGGTGGATGAGGCCATGAGAGAATGACCTAAATATGCCTCTAGTCCCCAAGTTAATATTCTCCATATAAGATTGTGTTCCCTCACAAGTAGAAGTTTCATTCACTCTCCTTCTACTATTTGATAAGAATGCTTGAATAACAAGTTCTGATATGAAACTAGGATGTACAAGTTACCTATGGGCATCATTATGAAAACCTTAAAGATTTTGTAAATCCCCATAATATTTTAAAGATTAGGCTTATGAGCAACTATTATTATTAATAGTTAGAAATTTGTATGTAGTAAGAAGAAGAAATATCTTAAGTTGTTTTGATTTTTGATGTTAGATCACCAATATTATCTTCATCTCATTTCATTTATTTGAAAAGAAACACAGAAAGATGTTGCATTTATTTAGAACTAGGTTAACTAACATGCAACTTTTACTCTATCCTATCTAAGAACAAGAAATTAAATTTCACGTGTAAGAATATTTCCAATGTAACCATGTGCGTAATAGGTGTAGAAATACATTCATACTCGGGTTTGAAAGATAAGATTTAATGTATACCATAATATGAAGAGCCAACTGCTTTGATGATGATGTGGAGAGTTTTTGAAGAAGAGAGTGGTGCTTCAATATTGTTGTCATCTGGAACAAATGTTCAATGTAATCTTGATGTTCTTGGTTCACTTCCTCATTTAGACCACTCTGCATGTCTCCCTCTATCATGCCATGAAAATCATCTTCTTTTGGATGGTTTGTTTCTTAGATGCATACTGGATCTGGCGATATGCATGTCAAGAACTCCTCGATCTCAGGGTCTAGCAGTTTCTATCCATTGCACGATTCTTTAGTCTCCTCTACAAGTTGGAAAGGGTGATCAAATGAGGATTCTAGATCTTCTTTTGGATGTAGCTTATGGAAATCTTGTTTTTCTATCACTTCTAGAGAGGCAGATAGGTTCTTGACTACTGTCAATATTTGTTCTTTTTGCGAGGTATAGATTGAGATCCTAGCTACTGCTAGGACGGAGAGAGTTCTTCCAAACTCTTGATCATATTTGAGTCCTTGTTGCTGGTTTATGGGTCATGTTTCACACATGGATTAGTGTAGAGGGGGGGTTCTTACAGTGCCCAAAATATTATTTTTTTAAATCCTAAGGAAATAAAAAGAAGCAAACTAAAAGAAAATGTAAGAAAACCAATTATATACTTTAAGCGCCACCATGCTACTAGGACCCTGTTGTCACCAAGTTATCTATTCACACAAGTTAGCTTCTCTTCTCATATATAAAAAAAAATGGCTAATGCTAATAAAACACAAATTCTAACTACTAAAAGGAAGAGGACAACCTAACTTTGGAGTAACCCCACTAAAGTGGATGCATGGGCTCTTCCCTCACGTCTTACCATCTTTTCTACGCCCTTAGTTCATCCTTAAAATCACACCACACTTGCATGAAAATAAACATGCTTGCATGAAAAGAAACACACTTGCATAAAAGGAACAGTCAAAGATTTGGAGAAATAAAAACAACCTACCTATGCTCTGATCCCTTTAGCACCTCCCCCGAAGTGACACCAAAATGTTGGGGCTATATATATGCACTATTAATTCCCACATTTAATTATCAACTGGGGCTCGTAAGCTTCGAGGTGTAGGCACAGGAAACAAAAGATCATAGCCTAGTCTAGCCTAATCTAAAGCCGACAAACAATCTTCAAACCCAAACTGCAACAAATTAACACTAAGGATTCATCACTGGGACACAAAAATACTTAGTGCTATAAAGGATTAGATCACAGTCTTTCAGACACTCGGGGTGATGTTCGTGTGATTAATCTTGAGTAGCATACTTAAGTTTTTCTGTCCTTCAATGATTATTTCCTATAGCGGATCCACACTTAAATGCAATGAAAGAAACAAGCAAACAAAGATGAAATTCACGATATAAACTACCACCTTAGAAAGAAATCCAATGAGGGAAGGCCATATCTCATGAGTTAGACCTCTAATATGTTCGTTGGTGATTGAAGCTATGTGAAATCAAAGTGAAAGGAATCAAAGTACAAAAAATAAAAACTAAGTACATAAGTAAAGTGTAGGAAAACTATGGGAAATCCAAATTGAAGCAAACTAGTGAAAATAAATCAAACAGATAGAAAATAAAACTTATTTCAAACTATGTGAATGAAATGAAATGTGAATGCAAGAACCAAACCTAAAACAAACAAAGAAAACCACTCAAACTATAGGAAGAGGAAAGCTGAGTTTGAAAGCAATCAATCAAACTGAAATCAAACACTATATGCAATCTAAAATCAAGATATTTCCACAATCAAGTGCATCAGTCACAATGAGCAAGCATGGAAAGAAATGAAAAGGAATGGGAAAGAATGACAATTCATAAATACAAATTGGAAATAAATGGAATGTTTATGCAATGGAAAGAAATATCAACTCTGTAAAAGAAGATAAAAACATAATGCTTATAAAAATGGTTAATCATATATGAAATTAAAAGAGGAAAATAAGGATAGGTACTCTTTGCAGACTGAGAGATTCAATGTAAAACACAAGAATCAAAGAGCAATTGAGAAGAATATGAACTTCTGCAATTGACAAAAGATCTATATTTAAAGCACAGTCAATTAAACAAAAGTTAATGTGTTGAATAAGTTGGGAGAAGGGAAAGTTCCTTGTGTAAACAATCAATAAAGTTGTGTAATTTAATGTGCATTCATCAATCAAGGAATGAGTAGATATAGATAGAGAACAATTATCTGTCATGAAATGTAATTGCAGTGTGATTGGGCATTGATTCCACGCATAGATAATGAGGTAAAGAGAGGGGTCGATCTGCTCGTGCAATGACTAATTATATTGCATGATTAAATCTGCAATCAATGGCAAATCATGTTGAAGGAAAAAGAACAAATATGGAAGAGAAAGGTTAAGTATATGTAGCGAATAAGACAACTCTGTTTTTGTGTTTTCTTTTATAAATGAATGCAAACAATAATATGTTAACATACTCTGTTTTATAATGTTTTGGACAGTGAGAAACTAATAGGTGATTTGAATGGTAGATTTTGTTGAAGGAAAATCTCCCTGTGGACAGGTAGATCTCCTCTTGAGAGCTAGACTCTTAACTCTTAAGACAGAATATGCTTATCATGATCACTGAATTCCTTTTAGATCTGGATAAACTAATGTGTGAGGATGAAGGAGAAAAGAAGTACCTTTTACCGGTGTTTGTCCCTGCACGATCTGAGTTGAGCTCCAATCTTTCTCTCCTCGATAAGCCCTGTAGACAAAGAAAAGTACAACCACTTCCTACTCTACTGATATTATCTAGAAATAGACCTATCTATTAGAGACAAGTTCATGTGAGAATAAGCACAAACTAGAAAGAAACAGGCCAAGCATATTATATTGATGAGAACAACAATGAAGGAAACTTACAACCGTATATGCGAGTTCAACAGCTTCATCAAGCCCTCATTGTCTAACCCTTGCTCAAAAGACCCACGATCAGAATGACAATAGCTTCATTGATTATTCTCCACTTCACTGTGTGTTTCCTATGAGATCATAGGTTTCATGCTTCCAATCCTTCCCCCTTTCACCATGAGAAGGCTTGTTTAAATAGGCTTGGAGAGGCCCAACTACTTGAGATATCTTTGGAGTAAGTTGAGGATTTTCCTCCTTTAGTTATGGATTTGCCCTGTGATCATGGCTTGGCCAAGGATTCGAATCCAACCGCCTTCAGATATTGAGAGGATCTTCCCCTCGTTCTTCTCAACAAACCAATTTTCTACCTGGAATAGGTAGCGCTCTCTCAAAAGGGGTGTCAAAGAATTATAGCACTCCATGGAAATGTATAGGGGGCACTATCACTCCTGACAGTAGTATCGCTCCACAAAAATGGCAGAAAATCATTATAACGCTCCCTAAGAGTGTACAGGGGAGTGCCAACACTCCTAACAATGGTATAGGGGAGCGTTCTCCTCTGAAACTCAATTTTTAATGGTCCTTTCAAATGGAAAGAGATTCATAACCCTTTTAACCCATTCCTATTCTTCCAAATCAAATGTTTGAGGTGTTTCAAGTGTCCTTCCAATGTCGTTATAAGCACGACATAGGAATTATGGCAGTATGATTTTTCTGACATTTGTGACACTTACGACCAAAATGTGACACTTGCGACACTTGTAGTGACGACACTCGTGACATCATCGAAGTGAGTAATTTTGATGTGTAATAGATTTGATGGGAGAATTGGATGGAAAATCAATGGTGAAGGAGATAAATGCAATGAGGGACCGTCCATAATCTATTCAACATAAAAACAAAGCATAGGAAGAATACACAGGAATATGAGCACGAAAATGTGATAAGAGATAATGCTAAATAAACTCAAAGCTCAATGTGATAATGTATTCAATTGGGAGGTTTACAATATGAGTTCTAATTAACATAACAATTGAAAAACTAAAATTAGGATTCAAACCACACAATCCAAACTGTAAATGAAATTCTAACCTTCAAACAAATTGAACAGTAAAAGAAAAATACATAAATGAAATGCTAACTAGTTAAGATACAAAGGGCATCATTCTTACCAAGTTGAGGGGCCCTACCCAACAGGTAATTTTCTACCAAAAAGAATTCAGTCCCCTTGAATGCACAAAACACCAATTCTTTATTCCATCAAACTCAGAAAATTACAAGTCTCTTACAATCTTGACATTGTCATGATGACACCTTAACATCCATTACAAAAGAATTCCCTTAATTATAATTGGATTTATCATAGCCCTATGAGGCTTATTTATACATGAAAAATCATTGAGAAGTGGATGGGACCGAATCCCAATGCTCAGATTTCAAATTTACAATTTTAGATAAAATCCTCAAAAAACTGGGTTTTATTGTAATTTGGGCAGATTCGAGTTATGGATCCACCCATATATTCCCAACCAATTCTAAATTTAGAAAACGGTTTCTGGGTTCAGTAGCTGGATGATATTTCTAAAAACCCATTTTTTGGTTTTGCAAGATATGCTCTGATGTACACGAAAAGTGAGGTGCAAGTTGACAATTTGAGTTTTGTTGTTGATTTTGCCAGAATCATTCCCCTTGAGCTAGAGGTCCACACGTGAGAGATAGGTGAATTCTGACACATGTGTCCACATTAAAACATCATTTTGGTAAAAAACCATGTGCCCAATTTTCCTCTAGAAGCTTTCCAAAATTTTGAATTATTTCTAGTACCAGATTAGCATAGTTGGTACCAGATTAGAACAGTTGGTACCTGATTGGAACAATTAGTACTAGAATCTTGTAGGCAGGGGTTTAGTACCGGATGAACACAGTCACAACTATGGGTACCGGACCAACACGATGGTAGTAATGGATGGAGCTAGTACTAGAATAGGCGCAATATGGTACTGGAAGAGGCAGAGAGCTGGTACCAGATGAACGCAAAGGTAGTACTAGATCACTGCAGAGTATTGGATGACATGGAGTGTGGGTACCAGATGATTGTGCAGGTACTGGTTGACTGTAGAACCTTCTGGTATAGGATGACTTGGAGTATCGGATGACCTGCAATGCGAGTACCGGAACAGGAACAATACAGGTACTAGAACATGGACAGTGCATATACCAGAACCTGAATAGTACAAAACATGTTGCTTGGACATAGAAACATAGGATTAAACCATCATCGACAAAACTTTTGTATAATCATCCTTTTAATCACTAAAAAATTTGAAAATTATGTATTAACCACATAGGATGAATAACAAGAGATAATGGAGGGTTATGGTGTAATTATCGATATATTATTGACTAAATGCAGGGAGAAGGTGTAATGATGAGTGTATTTGTATGGCGGAAAGTATGAAAAAAATGGATCTCAACATATGTAATGAATGATTATTATTGTTGAGAGAGAGAAGTATTCTTTTGAAAGAGAGTCTGTGATGTAAGATCTTTAGCTGGGTGCAAAGATTAACCCTGCAACTGAGTGCGCAAAGAGGGGAGAGAGAGAAAGAGAGAGATATATGCAAGATAAATGCACAGATAGAACTATATGTTTTCACATAATATATCAAGAAACACAGTTCTGTGGACGTAGCCCTAGGGAGAGGTTGAACCATGAATATCTTGTTGTTTTGTGTGATTGATGTTGTGTTTTTTTTCTTATGTTATTCTTTATTGTATCATTGTATCAGACCTGATCTATAGTTTGCGCAGTAGGATTAAAGGAGATAAAGAGTAACTGAGTTTCTATGTGTTAGTGTTTTGGGTCCACTTTGCATTTCCTTTGGTTGTAGACAACTGTGTCCTGCAACCCCCTATCGCTACTTCGGGTGAGACTGCATATTCTTCACAGGTGTTTTCGAAAGGGCCAATAGTTAGGGCTTGTTGGTGCACTATTAGAGTTTAACCTTGGGTCTGCCCCTATGCCAACAAATGGTTCCGTTGCCGGAACCAAGATCTTCTTGAGGGAATGTCAAGGTGGTTTCCATCGAAGACAGATATTCAGAAGTGGATAGAAGAACAAGCAAAGGACTTCGTTGAAGCTCAAAACAAGAACCCTAATCTTAGTACAGAGGATTGGTTGGGAAGGTATATATTTACCGATATACACAAGATCTTCTTTGGAGGAATCCATCAGGAGCTATACGAGTGGCTAGCCAGATTAGCAGATACCCAATTTGAAATTAGACTCAGACCATCTGTGGTTTGGACATCGACGCTGATCAAGAAGGTTAAGAGATTTGATAACGCTGTGTCAAGAGAAGTCAATCACTGGTTTGATAGTACCATTGGAGGGTACACTACTGAGTTTGATATTGACATAGTAGAATCATATATCCAAGAAAAGATATATTTCTTTAAGGAACCTAGAGGAATTTTTTTACATATTTTGAAGTTGCAGATCAATATGCTAATGCATGAGAAGAACATCTTGAAGATACAATAATCGGTTGGACTAAAGAGATAATGTTCAAGAACTCAGAAAGCGACAACGACACAGAGGTTGGACACACATGCAGTGGGAGATAATTTAGAGAATTTCCTCTAGTGAACCTGTTTCAGCAGGGTCACGAGCCACTCACACAAGACAAAGGGTTCTACAATGGAGAAGAAGACGAGTTGGTGAATAAGAAGAGTCATAAAATTCAGGAACTACGTAGACTTTTGAAGTAAGTAGTATTACTCCTCTTGTTGTTTTAGCAACATTAAGTAACCAGAGTAACCTAAGTTATCAGAGAACTTAGAGCACTGGTACAAGTGGTTCAGTGCATACTCAGTCAAGAAACCTAGGAATATCTATGGCATATGAGATGAGGTTACCCACCTTTAGGGGAGATGTGTTGATACTAAGAGGGGGGTGAATCAGTATCAAGTAAAATTTAAAACCTTTTCAACTTATACTTAAACCATTCAACTATATCCAATGAGCAATGAACAATAGTATAAGAGCTACACCAATACACCACAATAC
>SNQJ01S0032648.1:128193-144154 GCA_010110895.2 Picea sitchensis
ACCATCCCAGAAAAAGGAACGTTTGACCCTGTCATAGGTTTTGGTGAACCCGGAGTGCCCTGCTGTGGGTGTAGCATGAAGCTCAGAAAGTACCATGGATTTAAGCTTTGATTGTTTACTTAAATACAAACAACCTTTGTATCAAAGTTCCTCATGGAGCCAAGAGTACCCTAGGGAAGCTGGAGCATTGGAGTGCAATTGCTGGATCAATTGCGAACTTTTGGGATCTTGTAGCCATTCTTGGTGAATGGCTTGGAGCCAATCTGGTACAATCAATGAAAGAGAAAAAAGGGATCCTTCATCTTCATATTTTCAGGAAAGTGCATCCGCAACCACATTATCTTTTCCGTTCTTATAAATGATCTCATAATCATATCCAAAGAGTTTAGTCACCCATTTTTGTTGTTTTGGGGAGGAAATGCGTTGTTCTAGAAAATACTTGAGGCTTTTATGGTCTGTCTTAATTTGGAACCGTTTCCCCAATAGATAAGGACGCCACAAATCCACGACATGCAGAATAACCAACATTTCCTTTTCATAGATGGATTTTCCCAGATTTCTTTCAGATAGTTGCTTGCTGGTAAAGGCCAAAGGTCGACCCTCTTGCATAAGGACAACACCAATTCCTTTCCTTGAGGCATCACATTCCAACATAAAGGTCTTTGTGACATTGGGAAGGGAAAGGACTAGAGTGGTGCACATGGCCATATTCAAGGTTTGAAAATCTTGAGTAGTGGTTGGAGTCTAAGTGAAAGAGTTATTTTTTAGGAGAGCAGTGAGAGGTGCTGCAATCTTCCCATAATTCTTAACAAAGTTGCGATAATACCCTATTAAGCCTAGAAATCCACACAATCTCTTAAGATTATTTGGGTGAGGCCAGTCTTGCATAGCTTCAATCTTTTTAGGATCCACCCTGACACCATATTTGCCAACCAGATGACCCAAGTATTCTACTTCTGAGGCGCCAAAAGGACATTTAAATTATTTCAGGAAAAGTTGGTGCTAAGAGAGTAGATGGAGATCTGGATCCACATAAGAAAGATGGTCTGTCCAGGTTTTTCTATAGATGAGGATATCATCAAAGAAAACTAAGAAAAAATGGCAGAGAAAAGGACAGAAGACATGATTCATGAGGCTTTGGAAGGTGGAGGGGGCATTACAAAAGCCAAAGGGCATGACCAAAAACTCATAGTGGCCCTCATGGGTTCTAAAGGTAGTCTTGGGAATATCTGCCTCTTTCATACGTATCTGGTGGTAGCCCAAACGAAGATCTAATTTAGTGAAGAATTGGGTGCCACTCAATTCATCCAGGAGGTCATCAATGACAGGAATGGGGAATTTGTCTTTGATGGTAAGTTTGTTGAGGGCACGAAATTCAGGACACATTCACCAAGAACCTTCTTTCTTTAGGACCATGACCACAGGAGACGAATAGGGTCTCATACTAGGCCATATAACACCTGCATTAAGGAGTTCCTGGACCATTATCTCAATTTCATTTTTTTGGGAAAAGGGGTGACGATACAGACATATATTGGGAGGAAGGCTTCCTGGTCCAAGGGGAATGGAATGATCATGAACACCATGGGAAGGAGGGAGGCCTTGGGGAGTGGAAAAGACCAATTGATGTTTAGAAAGGATGGCTTGGAGGTATTGCGGTATGGAGGGTTTCTCTATTGCTTGTATGGCATGGAGTTGGGAGATAACACTAGAATGACCCTTTTTGAGCATCTTTTCCATGCGATGGGAACTAATGATCTTAGGTGAACTGGCGGTGATTCCTTGAAACTTATATTGGTGGCCCTCCTGGTCGAATTGCATGGTTAAGTCTTTAAAATCCATGAGATTGGGACCCAAAGTCCTTAGCCAGTCTGCATCCATAATAATGTCACAACCTCCCATGTTGATAGAAAACATATGAGATTTCAGGTGGTAGTCACCAATTTGGAGATGCACATTTTCACAATGCCCTCCACATTTCATGGAACCACCATTGAAAATCATGATTTGGAAATTATTGATGGCATGGATGTAGCAATGAGTTTCTTGGGTAATGCGACAATGAATAAAATTATGGGTGCTGCCACTATCAACCATAATGATGACCTTCTGATGCTTGATGTAACCGATTAACTTGAGGGTTTGGGGAGCAGAGAAGCCAATGAGAGCATTGAGGTAAATGACTAGTTCTACTTCAGGAGGGTCTGAGGGAGGGGTTATGTCAGTGGATTTAGGTGATTCAGACATAGAGGGAGTTTCTTCATCTTCTTCCGAAATATCCTCAGAGATGGCCATAAAAATATTTTGTTCTTTACACTTGTGGCCCGGGAAATATTTTCCATCACAGTTATAACAAAGGCCTTTGAGTTGGCATTCAACCATTTCAACATGGGTCAATTTTTGGATATTTAGTGGAATAGAGGGAGTAGTGAGATTTATTGGTTTAGGGAAAGGGATGAAGGAGGGTTTTTGGTTTTGAGAAGATACAACTTGTTTTGCTTCTTTAGCTATTTTGGTACCCTCCACCCAACTCTCAGGCCGAGCCATGAGGACATGGGCCCGAATTTCATCCTTGAGGCTGTTGATAAAACACTATGTTCTATGTTCATCAGACATGCACTATGTTCTAAAATCCAGTCGCTCAAAGGTAGCTATAAATTCTTCCACTGTTCCTAATTGTTTCATCTTTTTCAAACGGCCCAAATGGTTGGTGTCAGTGTCAAAGCGTTCATAAAGCTCTGCCACAAATTGTGTCCAAGCAATATACCCTTGACAAGAATTTTTTCTCCATTACCACCATTGCCAACATTCTTGATCTAGATGGAGAACATCATACTGGAGTTTGGCCAAGTCATCTGTAATGTTGTATAAAGAGAAGTGATGTTCCATTTGGGTTACCCAACCAGTGGGGTCCAATCCATCAAATTTGGTCACATCCACTGGTGGAAGGCGTAGGTCACGTTGAAAGTGATGGTTCTGCAAGGTATGGGAATGAGAGGAATGGTCACCTTCAGTATGTGGGGGTGAGGAAGAGGAAGGGTTATCTGTAGGGATATGCAGTTTGGTATAGAGTGCTGAAAAGACTGATTCAAGTTGGGTGGTGAGGTCTTGTTTGCTTTTTCCCATTGAGGACTGCATGGTTGTATTGATGGCGGAAACATTGGCATTGAGTTGTTTCACTTCTTGTTTGGTCTCAATGAGACCAGATTGCAAGGTGTTGAATCGAGCTTCCAAGTCTTGGCTACGAGTATGGGCCATGAGGATGGGGGAACTGAAAAGTGGCGGGCTGGGTAAACAAATTTTTTCCCAAAAAGTGATATGGATGAATGGGATAAGGGAAAAGAGATGAATCCAATGTAATAGGTCTGAAATAATGGTGAAAACATTTCTAGACTTTTTTTTTTTTTTACAGAGTTATACTCCGGTCCGAAGAATACTGTAGAGAGGAAATGCCCAAATGTTTAACCAGAAAGAAATGTGTATTTACTTTGAAACTCGAACACAGTTGCGCGGCAATAGATCTTGCCTGTTTTAATTTGTTTATGTTTCTATCCCCAAGGGTTAGGTTTTCAAGGGTTCTACAGACAAGGGTTTGCCCTATGCTATAGCTCTCTGATATACGTGCGGGGTCCAACAATAGTACTCAGCCCAATATCTCAGGGCACTAACTAAGGAGGATAGAACGTACCCTTAGCCGTACTACCCGACTACACAGATACTAGAGAGTATCTTCCCGAGTGTTGTTCTTGGTGACACTATAGCAGTCAGGCGGCTGATCGGTTTATCTAAAGAGGGCTTTAGGTAATTTAGGCCGATCCATACACAAGTGATGTCTGATGCACTATCACTCGAAGGGGTACCAACAGGGGTTACAAGGGTGGCCAACAAATGTGCGCTTAAGTACCACTTGTATTTCCTACATGTATGAATCCCTCAACCATGGGTTTATGTGCGTAACGACAAATCTCTGTGGCTTAAAGAAGCCAGAATACATCTCTACCCTGAAAAAAAATTTAACCCACACTTTCTTTCGAGGAAAGTGCTCTGATACCACTTGTAATATACCAGATATAAAATGTATGCATAACAGAAATAAAATTCTAGTAATGGCAGAATAACAACAATATAACCAGAACATTCACCACAATAACACTGAAATGACATAAGAATAACAACATAAATAACACTTTGAATCTGAAAGAAATGTTCACAGGCCTGTTCAAGGGGGAAACCTCCAGTTAAGCAGAGCTCTATTACAATAATCTCCAAGCTAGGGTTCTCATACCCTCGACTCCTATTTATACTAAAAAGAAGCATCTAGAGGAAGATCCTTCTAGAAGTAGAAGATTATATTAGGTCTTCTTACATCCGCCTTATTCTATTTTATTGAAAGGCCTTATTAATATTGACCTTTATTACATTCGAATATATTGTTCTACCTATGTGCGGGTTAGGACACTAACAGAGAGAGAAACTAGATCATCTAGATAAGCCTCCCCAATGTATTTAAGATCATGGAATGTAAAATACATGGCCCACTGGAACATGGCACCAACGAATTTTAGGCCAAAAGGCATCTCCTGATACGTGAACGTGCCCCAAGGACATATGAATGCAGTCTTGTGTTGATCCTTGGGCTGGATTTGGATCTGGTTATAAAGGATAATATCTCACTTCTCACACACTCACCAATAATTTGATTGATAAACGGTGTGGGGAAATTTTCCTTAGAACAAGCCTTGTATAGATCTCTAAATTCCATGAAAACTTGAATCGTTCCTTTCTTTTTGTCTACTAGAATGGGATTGTATACCCATTTAGTCAAGGGAACAGGGTAGATAATTCCAACTTTGAGCAACTTTTCCAACTCGACCTTTATCATTGTTTCCTTTCTAGGATTCATAGGTCTAAGTTTTTTCCAAACTGGCTTCACATTTTCATACAATTGAATCTCGTGTTCGATAATGCGGTGATCGATGTATGGAATTTCCTCGTATGACCAAGAAAATATGTCATGAAATTATTTAAATAAGTCAGGGTAAATGTAGATTTCCTCCAAAGAACATTCCACACCTATGAACACCTTTTTTTACGTTGTCGGGGTTACGAGAGATGTTGATCGGGACTATTTATGATATGTTTTCCATTTTTCCATCAACATACACTCCATGTGTCACTAAGGGGTTCACAAGCCAATCACGATCTCCACTCATAGTCGATTGAAACTCTTTGCTATCTATCCTATCAATATCTGGGAGGAAGTATGACCTATGGTGCAAGTCCTCCCAAGGCCTCTCTAGCCTAGTCATTTCCTCCATAATAGCCTCGTCGGTAGGAAATAGGGTATCTAGACATCTGAGAGAGTTTGTAGAGTTAGCATTCCAAATGGGCTCAATAATATCATCCAACTCTTTTGTACAAGAAGGAGTTGGATCAATGTCTATAGTGGAACACTGAATTTATTGATAATCTATCTAAACTACAAACAATGACATAGCCATCATAACACACTCAATACCTTCTACCAAATCTGATGGAGATGGTAGAATCCACAGGTCCTCGAAATAACATGTACGAAACTGACACACCTGGGACATGAGAATCGATAATATAAGTTGATGAGAACACACTGGAATAGAGTTAATGTAAGATATGGGCTCCACGAAGTCAAATTTTCCATCAAAGAAGGATACAACCCAACACCCATAATCTGAGTGGCTATTTGGGAATTAATGAATAACGAGATCATAGATCCCCTGGATGTAGTTGAATCATTACGAGTGAATGGAATTTGATTTATAGTCACGATATTCCCTTCATGAGCAAAATAGAGTACTCAGAAGCTTGATGATACTACTATTTTCATGGCATAAGTCCAAATACGTCCTAACAAGAGTTTATAGTCAAGAAGAGCCTTGAAAATTTACACTTTCACGGTAACGATTTTACCTCCTAACTAGAATGGAAAGGAGGAAATAATCCCATGTGGTTGAAAAGACCATCCATCAAACATTGTAAGAAAGTTAGCATATGGAGAAAGCTCGGGAGAGCCAATGGCTTGCCAACAAGATAAATACATAACACACGTCGAAGCACCTTCGTTATTGAATTTCCTCCCAATAGTTTTTTGTGGAATAAACCACTTTAATTTGGAAGGAAAGATGATAGGGAAGGTGATGCTTGACATTTGTTGGGTCAAACTTGATAAATTGTGAGCTAGAAGAATCCATAGCTCCTATAGAGGATAACAACATGCTCCATCGCAAAGGGAAACTCTTGAGCACCTCTAAGGTTGACATCACACATGATATCTGAGCCAAATATTCAACAATCAAATATTTGTGTGTGGCTACATCATTTGGGTTATGCGATGAATGTTTATACACACCTTTCAGTGTGCACAACATTGTTTCCCCCCAAGGATTCTATATATGGAGAGAATTATGTGGTTCATGAGACTGTTTTACTTTTGATGTGACTCAAGGTTACCATAATCACGGGTCTTGGTTGACACATAAATGTCTAATCCCACCATATGGATGAATGATTGAGTTCCATTTGGTGAGGGTGCACCTTGGGTTCCCCCTTGTGCATTTTCTAAACTAATAGAAGATCCCATCACCACATGTTGACCTCAAGGGAACATGTTAGTCATCCCAACATTCTATTTCTGCACTAACAAACTTTGGGCTTCTTCCATGTTTGGTCTCTGATGAGTAAGGTAATCTTCTTTACAATTTTTACAAGGAAAATTCACCTTCTTATTATCTTTCTTTTCCCCACCAACATCATTATTAGGTTTATCATTGTTATTTTCACCCTTCCTTTCTTACCCTTAAAATTCTTCTTCTTTCCTATGGGTTGTTGGGGACCCTTTGGATTTGTCATTTGCACGAAATTTACATCCAAAGATTGGAGGGTGGGAGTGGTTGCAACGTGAGATGGACTAATTGCATTTTTCAAAATAGACATTTTCTTCATCTAGTTAGTGACTAGATATATGGTAGAGTTTCCAACAGAACCAACAATGCCATCAACATGCAGTCCAAACTTGTGCTTCTGAGGGTCAATTATTTACCTCAATGCATTAGGAAAAATCTCATACATGATGCTAGACTAAGAATAAATCAAGTCCAATTGTTGGGACCTGAATATGGATTCTGCTTAGAGAGTAACTCCTGAATTAGAGACATCCTTGGAGATATATGGTAACAAGGGCTTGAAGAACCACTCCAAGAGGAAATCTAGAGGAATCATAGACTTAATCATCCTCTTCTTTCCCCTCCACTCCTAAATGTGATTGGAGATATGGGTTTCTTTGTCTTGCCTAAGTGTGGACAAAAAATATGTGTTGACATTGTATTGTATTGAAAATTGGAAGTGGTTGATAAACACTAACATATGATTGTAACTTAATATACAATTTTGTGGATGACCCCTGAATATACCATTTCACGAAAACTCCCATAAGAGTGTGTTGAAATAATCACAATCATACGGAATCAACATTCAATGAGTTAAAAGAGCACCATATATGAAATGTTTTCACATGATGTCCCATATCCTTGTTGGATTTTCCTTCAAACTTTGGAATGTCTGAAGGTATTTTGGTGGGGTCCGGGGGACATTTGGGATCATGATAGACCAGTCCATTCATCAATTTTGACAAATATGGAAAATTAAAAGTTGCTAGAAAGGGAAGCCTAGGTTGTTTCATTGAGCTCCGACTATTAGGGATGGAAGCCCTAGGTTGGTTGGAACCCGAAAAATAATGACTTGGGTTATAACTAACACCAAGTATCAAGGAAGATATTCCATACTAACCATGGTTTTGATAAGAAATAATATATCCCTAACCAGAGGGAGGAAGAACTCCTCTTACTGGGTTTCCATGTGGATGGAATCGGTCACGTTACCTCGAATGACGGAAAGGGATTACTCCAAAAATCACCAAAAAACAAAAAAGGGTTTGAACCTATAGGTATGGAATAGGATGGGAATCCTTAACTCATTTTACCACCTCACCTGATGAAAGGATTGGTCCTAGAAATGGGCCTGAAATATGGAAAATCTCCACTTCCAAGCGAAGGAAATGAGAGAGGGATATGATCCTCACTCCATGAGACACCCTCTAAAGGAGTTTAAGAACTCCCCACACTTCCACTAGGATTAGAAAATATCAGGTTGGAACCGGTCAAGACCTGGGGAATTCCCATAGTCGACATCCCAAATGAAAAGGCATTAGAGATGAATGTCAACAATGAAGTCCCACTCATGGGTTGATTAGGCCAAATCATGTAAAGTATATAGTTACTAACTGATGCAACCATCATAGCTTGAATTACATTTTCCATGTAGGTAGTAGAGCGAGGAGACAATACTCCTCCTCCAATGATAGCCAAAGTGGGGGTATGAGGACCCCCAGACGTTGATGCAACACCAATTTTTATCCATGATGGATCATTGGAGAGGGAAAATAGCGATGTAATATGGCTCCAAAGAAGTAGGAATGCACAAGAGAACTAGATCACCATATCTAGTTAAAGGAGGGTTGTACGGTCTAATGAAACCTTCGTCTTCAATATATGAAACCCTAGTGACTTCTGACACAAAAGAATTAAGATTCACAGCATTTGGTTCAACCAACTTTGAAGAACCTACTAGTTCAAAAGAACCAATTATGTCCAATCGATGCCTCTGAGGACGCAGTGGAGGCTCCACCCTTTTTGGCAAAAGCCCTTGAATCCTTCGAGTCTAGAAAATTTATTGGTTTACCACCTTAAATCAATTATTCAAAGTAGCTAAGGATATACACCCCTAAATATTACTAAATAGATATCACACCAATAAAAATACTAAAGGAAACAACATAAGCAAATAAAGGAGAAGGACCTTTCGGTGATCGTCATGGGTTGATTAAGTCCCAAGACTGAAGAATGAAGGAGTGAGAGGTAGTTACCCCAACCTCCACGTAACATCCATACCTAGTGCAAGTAATCCTCACTTTGCGAGGCACCCTCCAGGGGTATTGAAATTGTGATGCGATGTCTACCCCAGGTACTACAGAAAGCCCCCCCCAGTCACCTCTGTGATACCTAGGAAGGGAAACTAAAGATACCGATTTGTAGTCATGTCTAGAGGAACAATGGAAAATTATTATCATACGTATGTCTAGGGTAACTACACCTGAATCCCCAAAAGAAATAGCACTACAGGGGGGCAGATGGTACTTAAGGAATCCTCGTACACACACAATCCACATATGCTTGGACATGTATTGGAGGGGTAGTCTCTACCACTTACCCTCACACAACCTTGTATTTATCTCCTATGTTAGAGGATTTGTCTGGCCACACCTGTATGATAATTGGATTATCATAGTCCCTAATTCAGAATCCTATGTTCAGTTCACAACCTTGGAGAATTTACTCTCCAACCTATTCCAAGGCCTTAACCAAAGCTAGTTGATGAACCATACAAACAAAGTCTAGTAAATTTGAATTTTAGTCTTCATTTTAGAGGTTTTTGTTTATGCAATAGGTATGATCGTGCAACTTAATGGTGTTTTATAACACTGCATAAAGGAAACACTATAAGAACATTGTCATCTTTATATAACAAAGCTTATCCTTAAAAATAAAATGAGTATTTATGAACGTTTCAATGCAATATTTTCATATTTCAAATGCAATTCTTTTCCTCTTCTTATATGCAATGTAACTTTTCTTTTTGAAGGAAAATGCAATGTAACTTTTCAAAAGATACACAACTTTTGATTTCCTTGTTCAAAACTGAAAATTAACAAAAAAACAAGAAACCCTAGATGCCTACAAACACAACTAAATTTTTATGAATGCAATAAGGAAGAAAAATACGCTACAACCAAGATTTGTTCTTTTTCTTTTTGAGTTATGAAGAAGACAATAACTACAGGAAAAACTAATCTAACAAGCAATACATTTCTTATTTGATTTCTTGTAAACACGACAAAAAAAAAACTTGAAAATGAATGCAATTTTTTCTTTTGCTTTAATGGTGGAAGTGTAAAGGATAAAGTCAAAACACCTTTTAAATCAAGACTTTCAAATTATATAACAGACTTTGAAACCAATCAAGAAACCAAAAGACTCAAAATAACTCTTCACAACACTAAGTGAATCCAAAAGGGGCTCAAAACCATGAAAGCATCCAAAAACTTGTTTTTCTTTTAGTTTTATAATCAAATATCAACTTTTGATACTGGTAAGGACACATAAAGAAACCAAGGGAGCCAAAGAGAACCCTCAGAGACCAAAACAAGACCTTGAAAAAGAAAAAAGAAAAAAACTACCTCTTTATAGGACTTGTACACGCCTATCACCAAGGTATGGTGCATATGCACATGCTCTGTCCTATTTTAGGTTGCATGTGTATGCTTCTGTTATTGAAAAACAAAGCGTATATTACCCATAATATTAGGAAAATGCAAGAAATAAATTGGATTCAAGGACTGGAAATAAAGGCCAGGTTTCTAAATAATTGAAATCAATAGAGAAAGTAGAAAGCAATCAAGAAAATAAAAGAAAAGCAATGCAATCACCTAAACTAACCCAACGTGAGACGATCCCCAATATGGTTGTCAATTCTGTTGATGGAGAAGTTTATCCTATGGTTTTGTTTTATAAATACAATAGATCATTGACAAAAATACCAAACTAAATCCCACAAGAACAATCAAGTAATATAATAAGTAACTAACCAACTAAATTTCATTCAGAAAATGTGAGACATACCTAGTTCCAAATGTTTGATGACGATCACTCATTTGAAAAATTTCACTGCAACGTTCCTCTCCAATAGTTCCTTCAAACTCTTGCAAGCAATGAAGAATAAAATTGAAAAGGGGTAGTTACAAGATAAATAATTCTCACATAAGATGATTGAACATAAATCCAGTAGTGTATTGGTTAATAAATTTCCCAAATGAAATAATCATGCACTAAAACATGAAATAATATGGGAAAGGGAGTTGTTTTATTAATAAACAACATAATCAAGGGTAGTTACCACTATTGGGTATGTGTTATATTATTTTCATGACTATATCTATCATTTGAGTTGGGTGCACGGGGGGTTCGAGGGCATCACCCCCCCCCCCAAAAAAATGGTATTTTTTTGCGTCTATTTTTTGGCGGTTTTTCAGCACATGGTTTTTGTCGATGGTTTTCTTATTCCGATTAAGGGATATGGTTGATGACTAATATGAGTCAATGGATTAGGGATTTAATATGCTGCATGATCCTATATATGTATTTTATTGTAAACAATGAATATATGATGAATAGAATATTAGAGTTGTGGCTCTAAATAGGTTGTTGGTTTTCTCGGTTTGGATTTCTAAGGTAAAAATATTTGTGTAATGTGTGTGACATTGTATATTTTCTATTTTTATTAAGAATTCATTTACAATAATTTATTGTACAAGGTTAAAATCGACATTTGGTATCAAATCAATTATTGGATTCATGGGGATGCCTTTGTGCTTAGAGGTTTGGCCCAGGTCTGTGATAAGCCTTGTTACAGTGGGATATCTATGGTATTGAGTCTTCAGGTGAAAATAAATGGTGAGCATTTTGTGTTGGGTTGTTATATTCTTTGCAGTGAAAGTCTAGTCGATGTGGATCGACTGATAGTGAAAGTTGAAGGATGAGGTGGTTTGATCGGGCAAATTCGAAGTTGAAGAAATCGATAGAAAGTCAAAGAGGTAAACCAACAAGAGGTCGACAGACAAGCGCAAGGCAACCAACTGAAGACTGAATGGAGGTCGATTGGTAATCAACTAGTAAACCAACTTAGAGTCGACTGTAAAAAAATCCCAAGATTCAATGGATTTGTAGCCAATGATTTGCATGGATCTGTAACTATTTTTGGGAATCTTTTCTTTAAGGTTTTCCCTACTATAAATCCTATAAGTAAGGTGTGTTGTAATGCTATAAAAGTTAATCTTTAGAGAAATATTTCTAGAAGTTGTTGGTCATGTAGATGTAAGTTGAATTGGATACATGGTTGTTCTTGTGTAAATCAAGAAGGTATGATGTCAATTGTGTCTTAGGTGTAGACCAAGGTTAGGCATGTAACCTTTTAATCAGAAGGAATAAGACAACATAAGAGAAAAACACTCAAGGAATGCTAGTTTTGTTGGACAACTGAGAGGGGGGCTGAATCAATTGTTACTGTGCTTAAACAATTATATCCATTTTTAAATTTATTACAGAACTTCTCAATGATGATCACAATAAATAAGAAGTAGAGTATTCAACATCAATCACACAGATGTATAGTACATAGACATATATTCCTGAGGAAACCCATAAAGGGTGAAAACCTCTTCTTCTTATATGACAATTATTTTCTGTACATTATCATTCTTATGAGCACCAAATCATAATGAGGCTACCACCTCTATTTTGCAAGATGCTACTTGCTGAGAGCACCAACTCTCTGGTTTCTCTAGAACCCACTAGAAGGAAGTACCAACTCCCTCACTGCTCCAGCAACAACTTCTAGTCACACAGGCACCAACCTGTATAATAGAGAACCAATGTTCTCCCTAGCACCACCCTGCCACCCTAGTTTCTTTGGATGCTACCAGATGGAAGCTACAACTCCTGTGTTCAAGCACCCACTCGACACTCAGAGGACAATAGTCCTCCCTATCACCTCCCAACCACCCTGAAATATAAAACTTTTCTCTCTGTAGATTTATTACAATGATTCAATAGTTGTCATTGGATTACTAGGCTTATCACTGTTCTGCTATGCTGCTCCGCTCTCCTGTATCAGTGTCTGTATTTCTTGCATCTCTGTGCTTTTCTTTTGCTATGTAATTTCTCCTCTAGAATCGATGCTTCTACCTGCATAACATGCTCTCAAAAATTGCAGCATCCATCTCTTCTCTGTTCTCCATTTTTATAGTCTCTGTACACCTTGTGCATGCCCCATGCACTATACCACTGCATACTTTTCACTACGTTCCTCCTCACTGGACCTTCTCCTGAGATTCTTTGGCTTTACTGAATGTAAAAGTATTTGACCCATTTACATATGTCAGTCGACTCTATGATGAGTCTACACTCCACTGGCAGTTGCCTCGAGTCCCTTCGCCTTCTCTGGCGATCACCCTGAAGTATCTTCGAGTCCACTGGCACAAACCATCAATGGTTTCTAGCAGTTACATTGCGGACCTCTACAGACTTATTCATTTGGCACCTTTCACCTTTCCTTTCACATGTGACCTCAGTCGGTGACCAAGGGCTTGTTCAAAAGGTATTTCGTGATTTCGCATATCACAAATTCCTATTGTGAGACATCTTGACTCTTCAAGTCACGATCTCCGATATGGGGCTTAGCTTCATGCTAGCTCCTCCCTTAAGCCTTCGTCGATGTGACCATAAGTTATGACCAGGGGCCAATTCTGAAAACACATTTCACAATTCGCATTTCGGGGATTTTGTTGCGAGTCACTCTGACTCTTCCAACTCTCGATCATGAAATGGAGCCTTGCAACTTGCAAGCTCCTTCCTTCACATGCCCACATCTCTGACCAAACGCTTATACATAAAGTGCTTTCGCAATTTCACATTTTGACATTCTTGTGATGAGGCGTCTCGACTCTCCATGTCATAAACTCCAAAATGGAGCTTAGATTCTCGAGCTCTGCTCTCCAGCTCTCAACGATGTGACCACTGGTGGTGACCACACCCTACGTTATAGGGCACTTCATGATTTATCCTTTCAGGGTTTCTCCCATGAGTTTCCTTGACTCCTCATATTGTGAACCCCGAAATGGAGCTTGGCTACTCTAGCTCCTCCCTCCAACTCTCGACGATGTGATCATGAGTTATGACCACTCGCCAATCAAACGAGCACTTTTCTCTCCATATCAATGGTCTAGATTTCTCGTTCATCCAATGGCTATCCTCCTCCTGGGGACTTCACCCTTCAGGATTTTGGGGGAGTGATGAAGCTAAAACTCTCGATAAAACTCCCCGAGTGACATCATTCTTGCGTCACTCAATGACGTGTCATGAGCTGAGTGGCTGCCAAGTGTCTCTCAAATTTGAGGTTTCCAGTGGCCGGAGATGCTGAATCAACTTGACATGTGTCCTTGCAAGATTGTGCCACGTGTCCTTGCTGACGTGGTTTGTCATGATCTACCTCCTGGATCTGAAAACCTAGATTTGTCCGTGTTCCAATGGCTAAGAAACAGGATGATTCAGGCGGACAGGATTCACATGTCTAGATGAGTGGTCAGGATTCAATTTCGGACCCCCATTGCCATTCTTCTTTTAATAGGGGGGGGGTCCAGAATGGAGCGCGTAAGTTTGAACGGTCGAGATCGAAGTGCTTAGATTTGTAGTTGAGGTTCGATTCTAGACCCGTCCACCTTTTCGCACTGCTTGGGGGGAGATTAGGAATGAGGTGGTTTTTTATGGGCCCCTCCTAAACCTATTACTGCTTCCTCCTCCATTTAGCGCCTTTGCCTCCTTGGGGGGGGGGGGGGGTCCGGAATGAGGCAGTTTTGTATGGGCCCCTCCTAAACCTCTTACTGCTTCCTCCTCCATTTAGCGCCTTTGCCTCCTTTTGACATGTGTTTTCCACCCAACCTCTCTCCATGCCTTGTCACATATCTTGCTCGACGACTGCTGAGGCTCTCAAAGAAGATCAACGATCGCCAACTTTCCTTGATCCAATGGTCTGGATCTAATTACAAATTTTGGGAATCCTGCTTTTAGGATTTTGTAAGCCCATTTCTCCTTGAACTTTGAATAACGTGTAGGTTCTCCTGGATCCAATGATGGTCGGACCCCATGTTTGGATCTCATGCTTGATATCTGTCCTCCATCTACATGCTCCTTCTGTCTTAATTTAGATTTGACGGTCATCGGGAATTTTGAATGGGATCCAACGATCACTGTTGCTTCTCCTCCTGATCTTATCCTTCCTATGTGTTCTTTCCATCAATGACAAGCGCATTGTTCCTATGAACATGCCAACAATATCCCCCTTTGGCATTGATGGCAACCTCGAAAGACTGCAACACTATTTTTCTTAGACCTTGATCTCCAATCGTAGCATCCAGTCATGATGATCTTCTCCCCCTTTGACATCAATGTCAAATAAAGAATATGCTCCCCCTGAGCTATTGCAATAATTTTTCAGAGGTATCAGATATTCAACCAACACAAAATCCCCCTAATAGGATGGATTCTCTTAGGTGTGAGACAGGATGACACCCAACTTCTGACGGAGATATCCAAAGGGTGTCTTGGCTAGGGGTTTAGTAAAGATATCTGCAATTTGTTCTATGGTTGGAATGTATTGAACAATCTAATTGGTGACCCTCTCTCTTAGAAAATGGTATTTTATGGGAATATCCTTGGTATTGGAGTGGAATACAGGATTCTTGGACACACTTATGGCACTTGTGTTATCACAATGAATTGGGATCGGTGCAGTATATTTTACCTCCAAGTCTGCAAGTGTCTGAATCATCCATAATACCTGAGTGCAACAAGTAACAACAACAATGTACTCTGCCTCTGTAGTTGATAAAGAAATGAAACCTTTCTTTTTACTCAACCATGCTACTAAGGAATCTCCTAAGCATAACGCACATCCACTCANTGTTTCTTTCAAATATCTGAATATCCTTTTGACATCTAGAAAGTGACTCTGTTTAGGTGCAGATTGATATCTTCCTACCATTCCAACAACATGCATTATGTCTGGGCAAGATGTTGTGATGTACAACAGGCTTCCTATCATTGACCTATATAAACTTTGATCAACATTAGGTGAGTCATCATCCTTGCTTAATTTGCATCCAGTAACCATAGGTGTGCCCACAAGTTTAGAATCTTCCATTTGAAACCTTTTCAACATTTCTCTTAGATATTTTTCTTGAGAAATGAACATCCCT